>JAXCGZ010007547.1:177500-397500 GCA_037179515.1 Halocaridina rubra | reverse complement strand
GGTGGCACTGGAAAACATACAAACAGTTGACTATAAAGAGACAGTAATCGAAAAAATGAAAGACGTTGTGATGGAAAGGGCAAACCCACTCATCAGACAGGCACTTGATAAGGAGAAGACAGTGGTAATCTCAGGCATAAGCGAATCCCAGGAGCCAACATGGCAGGGGAGACTTGAAGAAAATAAAGCTAGGGTTATAGACCTGATAAGAAAGCTTGGAGTAGTTTGTGGTCCTGAGGATATTGTAAACATACACCAACTAGGTAAATATTCGAGGGAAGGAAAGCCGAGACCAACAAAAGTAACCTTTGAGAGAGGGGAAACATGTAGGGAAATATTGTTGAGAAAAAAAAGTCTAAAAGACCTTCAAGAATTCAAAGAAGTGTTCATTAGACGATACAGAACACAGGAAGAGATGGGAAAGATAAAAAACTTGTTGCAAGAGGCAAGAAGGTTAAATGAGGAAAGAAATGAAGAAGAGAAGAAAAATTTTCATTTCAGAGTTCTCCCAGACAAAGGGGAGATAAAGAAGATAATGACAGAAGATCAGGGGATGGGGCCTCATTAAGATTGTTATACACAAATGCTGATGGATTAGCTGGTAAGGCAGTAGAATTAAAAGATAGGATTCACAACAGTAAGGCAGATATAGTAGCAATTACAGAGACTAAGTTGAGTGAGGACATAAACAGTGTCACAGTTTTTCCTAAGGGCTTCAGAATACTAAGGGTTGAAAGATCAGAGAGGACTGGTGGAGGGATAGCACTGCTCATAAGTGAAAGGATTCAAGTTGAAGAAATAAACTTGGCTATAGAAAGTGAGTTCAAGGAATTTCTTGTTGCTCGCATAAATACTGGGTCAGAGAGCATTATAATAACTGTTGTATATAACCCACCAAGGAACCAGAATTGGCTTGAAGTTTATGAGGAAAGTCATATAGGTACTATTGAAGTCATAAACTCAGTTGTTAACATGGCATGGGAAAAAAAAATGTAGGATTTTGATTATGGGAGACTTTAATCATAAAGAGATAGATTGGATAAATCTTGACCCACACAGTGGTGAGGACTTATTCGGGGCAAGATTCCTAGATTGTGTACAAGGGAATTTCCTACACCAACATGTAATGGAACCAACAAGGGCTAGGGTTGGGGATGAGCCATCACTACTTGATCTAGTATTCACAGATAATGTGTTGGATATTGAAAAAATTGAGTATGAACCACCAATTGGAAAGAGTGACCACTGTATGTTGTTGATGGAGTATATCATTGAAGATATTCTGCCTGAGAGCAGAGGCACTGAGGACATGAGGAGGAACTATCCGAAAGGAGATTACATCAAAATGAATGAGCTTTTTGCAGTTCTTGACTGGAGAACCTTATTTTACAACAAATCTGTACAAAAAATGTATGACATCTTTTGTGAGAAATATGGGAAGATAGTAGATTGCTGCATACCTGTCACCAAAGTAGGTGTAATTCATGCCAGAGAGAAATGGTTCGATAATGGGTGTAAAAGAGCTAAGGAGTGGAGAGACAAATGCTGGAAAAGGTATAGGAGGAGAAAAAACATAAATGCCAGGCAAAAATACAAAAGAGCAAGAAATGACTACCTAAGTAAAAGGAGAGAGGCAGAGAGAGACTATGAGAGGGACATCACCAGGAAGGCTAAAAAAAATCCCAAGCTTTTCCACAGCTTTATCAGAGGAAAACTGAAGGTAAAAGAACAGGTTTTAAGGCTAAAGAGAGCGGATGGAAGCATCACTGAGACGGATGAAGAGATCTGCAAAGAATTGAACAAGGAGTTTCAGTCAGTATTTACAGTAGAAAATACCCCACCCCCTCAGATTGCAGAGATAGAACCTCAAGGGCCGGTATTAGAGAAAATCAACCTTACAGCCACAGAGGTATGCAAAGCACTGATGGATTTAGATGTTCATAAAGCTACAGGTCCTGATGACATATCCCCTCATGTGCTTAAAAAATGCGCAAACTCAATATCAATGGCACTAAGTATCATATTTAAAATGTCACTGGAGTCAGGGGAGATTCCAAGATGCTGGAAACAAGCAAATGTGATACCTATCTTCAAAAAGGGAAGGAGGGATACGGCTCTGAACTATAGGCCAGTTTCCTTGACCAGCATAGTCTGCAAAGTTATGGAGAAACTACTAAGGAAACATATCTCTCTTCACTTGGAATCCTTCAACTTTTTGTCAGTGAGGCAACATGGCTTCAGAGAAGGTAGATCAACAGTAACAAACTTATTAGAATTCTATGATGAGATAAGCCGAACCCTACAGGAAAGAGAGGGTTGGGCAGATTGCATATTCCTAGACTTCCAGAAAGCGTTTGACACTGTTCCACATGGGAGACTTATTAGGAAGCTGCAAGCAATGGCTAGAATAGGTGGAAATGTTTTGGAATGGATACAAACTTTCTTAGAAGGAAGGGAACAGAGGGTTAGAGTAAGACACTCAGTGTTTGAATGGAGAAAAGTTAGTAGTGGAGTTCCACAGGGTTCAGTATTAGGGCCACATTTGTTCCTTGTATATGTAAATGACCTACCAGAGTCTGTAAATTCATTCATGAATATGTTTGCAGATGATGCAAAGATTGTGAAGAAAGTAAAAAACGAGAGCAGTGGTAGACAACTTCAGAAGGATCTAAATAATCTGCATGAGTGGTTAGAAAAGTGGCTAATGAAATTCAATACTTCAAAATGTAAGGTAATGAGAATGGGTACAAGTGCAAGAAGGCCCAAGCTTGACTACTCGGTGGCTGGAGTACAGCTTCAAGAGACAGAAAATGAGAGAGATCTAGGAGTAAACATACTGGCAGATTTGTCTCCAGAAATACATATAAATGGTATAGTAAGGGCAGCATATGCATTCTTCTCAAATGTAAGGGTAGCCTTCAGGCACATGGACAAGGAAATGTTCAGAAATATTTATGTAACCTATGTGAGGCCAAAACTCGAATATGCAGCCCCCTTTTGGAATCCACATTTGAAAAAGCACATATCTAAGCTTGAAAAAGTTCAAAGACATGCCACGAAACTGGTGCCAGAAATAAGCAATCTCAGTTATGATGAGAGGCTGAGGGAATTAGACTTACCATCACTCGAAGCTAGAAGAGTGAGGGGGGATATGGTGACAGTCTTTAAATTCCTTCATGGTTATGATAGAGTGGATAGGGATCGATATTTTGATATGGCAAGCTCTAGAACTAGAGGTCATAGTTTGAAGCTTCGTGAGAAAACTTCTTTGCAGGATGTAAGAAAATACATTTTCAGTGTAAGAGTAGTTGATAATTGGAATTCGCTAAGCGAGGAGGTAGTTAATGCTATCTCAATCCATAGTTTTAAGGACAGGTATGATAAGTATCACTAAGTATAAAATGGAACCGATGAGGAGACGGGAAGATACGAGCTTTGGGCTCTTTCCCGTAAACACAATTAGGTAATTACAATTAGGTAATTACAGTCCTTAAAGTAAATAAACCAACAGACGTACAAACAATGATGAGCCCTTAATAACAATAATAATAATAATAATAACAATAATAATAATACTAAGAAGAAGAATAATAACAATAATAATAATGATAATAATACTAATAATAATAATATTAATAATAATAATAATAATAATAATAATAATAATAATAATGATAATCATCTCCACAATCATCATTAAAGGAAAATTATTGTTGCCAGTAATAATAATAATAATAGTAATAATAATAAGATCTAAGGAGAATTTTTGGAATAGACAGCATGAAAGTAATGCAAAGGTATATTAAAACCCAGCATAGAATTGGATATTCATTACACATCTTTAATAATCCCTTCACATCTGACAGGTCATTACACTCTCCATCCCTGTTTCTCTTTATTTTATGTATTCTTCGTGCCCAGGCACGATAATGGCTGTTTTATTTTATCATTTTTTGGCCCGTCCTGGTGTCACAATCATTTATTTATTTATTTATTTTTTATTTATTTTTTTTTCTTTTTTTTTCCCCCCCCAAAAAAAAAAATCCGCGATGCACTGAATTTGTGGTAGGTGAGCCGCGATATAGCGAGGGAACACATAAGTCAAAATTCGCTTATATTCGAATCTTGGTGAAAAAAAAAAACAAATTTGTGGACCCTATGTTCCTAATGGTTCTTAAAAAAATTACTAAAACTAATCTTAACACTATTCCTAAACTTTAAAATTAACATAATATACAGGTACTGTTCAGTATACATGTACTGTACAGAATAATAATACTACACATATACATAAATATATCTGTACTATATTACACTTCAATACCTGTACTGTATCACTGTATAGTACAAAACTAAATAGTACCTGTACAGTATACTGTACTCATGTGGTGTGCTTACATAGAGAGGGAGAGACTTGCTTATCAGGAGAAAGTTGGCTATGTCAACTGATGAGTTTGGAAAAGCAAAAGAACAATCTATAGAAAATAAAAAACTATTTATTTTATCATTTATAAAGAAAATTAAATTTTTTTTGGCCAAAAAAAAATCCGCGATGCACTGAATCCGCGATAGGTGAACCGCAAAATAGCGAGGGATTACTGTATATATATATATATATATATATATATATATATATATATATATATATATATATATATATATATATATATATATATATATATATATTATATATATATATATATATATATATATATATATATATATATATATATATATATATAAATCATATACAGTGTTCCCCCGGTTCTTCGCGTTTCTTGGTTCGCTTTCTCACTGTATCGCATTTTTTTTTTTTTGGATAAATTATTTTGTGTATATGCAAAAATATTAAAATAAAATAAAAAAAGTTCTCAGTATTTTAATTTTTTTATTGAAAGAAACATATTTCATTATCTAATTGATAAAAAAAAATTTATTTCCCAGCCTACGAATAATAAAACAGTAAAAAATAGTAAAAAACATAAATTTAGATAGATAGATAGATAGACAGATACATTTATTGACCACCTCTTTTGAAAAGTGCAGCATAATCTTTACAAAAGGAATATTTGGTCCAAATTACAGTGAATAAATACAATAGATTTTGTACAATCATCAAATAAGTAAATGAATTTTAAATTAATATACATTGTACTAATAACTGAATGTTATACGTACGTACAGTATAACTCACAGTATTGCATCATGGGAAATAGTGTTCGATAGCGTACAATGTATTGGGGTCGCAGCTACGTGAGCTAGCATATATATTTATATTTCCAGTAGGTTCATGATTTTATTGATAAAAAAAACTTATTTATTAGCCTAAGAATAATAAAACAGTAAAAAATAGTAAAAAACATAAATACTAACAGTATTGCAACATGTAAAATTTGATACCGCTATCAGTGTTTCGGACAAAGGCTCGTTCAGTCTAACTCACGTGTGATTCCCTAATTGTGTTTACGGGAAAGAGCCCAAAGCTCGTATCTTCCCGTCTCCTCATCGGTTCCATTTTATACTTAGTGATGCTTATCATACCTGTCCTTAAAACTATGGATTGAGATAGCATTAACTACCTCCTCGCTTAGCCAATTCCAATTATCAGCTACTCTTACACTGAAAAAGTATTTTCTTACATCCTGCAAAGAAGTTTTCTTATGAAGCTTCAAACTATGACCTCTAGTTCTAGAGCCAGCCATGTCAAAATATCGATCCCTATCCACTCTATCATAACCATGAAGGAATTTAAAGACTGTCACCATATCCCCCCCTCACTCTTCTAGCTTCGAGTGATGGTAAGTCTAATTCCCTCAGCCTCTCATCATAACTGAGATTGCGTATTTCTGGCACCAGTTTCGTGGCATGTCTTTGAACTTTTTCAAGCTTAGCTATGTGCTTTTTCAAGTGCAGATTCCAAAAGGGGGCTGCATATTCGAGTTTTGGCCTCACATAGGTTACATAAATATTTCTGAACATTTCCTTGTCCATGTGCCTGAAGGCTACCCTTACATTTGATAAGAATGCATATGCTGCCCTTACTATGCCATTTATATGTATTTCTGGAGACAAATCTGCCAGTATGTTTACTCCTAGATCTCTCTCATTTTCTGTCTCTTGAAGTTGTACTCCAGCCACCGAGTAGTCAAGCTTGGGCCTTCTTGCACTTGTACCCATTCTCATTACCTTACATTTTGAAGTATTGAATTTCATTAGCCACTTTTCTGACCACTCATGCAGATTATTTAGATCCTCCTGAAGTTCTATACCATTGTTCTCGTTTTTTACTCTCTTCACAATCTTTGCAGCATCTGCAAACATATTCATGAATGAATTTACAGACTCTGGTAGGTCATTTACATATACAAGGAACAAAAGTGGCCCTAAAACTGAACCCTGTGGAACTCCACTACTAACTCTTCTCCATTCAAACACTGAGTGTCTTACTCTAACCCTCTGTTCCCTTCCTTCTAAGTAAGTTTTTATCCATTCCAAAACATTTCCACCTATTCTAGCCATTGATTGCAGCTTCCTAATAAGTCTCCCATGTGGAACAGTGTCAAACGCTTTCTGGAAGTCTAGGAATATGCAATCTGGTCAGCCCTCTCTTTCCTGTAAGATTTGGCTTACCTCATCATAAAATTCTAATAAGTTTGTTACTGTTGATAATACCTTCTCTAAGCCATGTTGCCTCACTGACAAAAAGTTGAAGGATTCCAAGTGAAGAGAGATATGTTTCCTTAGTAGTTTCTCCATAACTTTGCAAACTATGCTGGTCAAGGAAACTGGTCTATAGTTCAGAGCCGTATCCCTCCTTCCCTTTTTGAAGATAGGTATCACATTTTCTTGTTTCCAGCATCTTGGAATCTCCCATGACTCCAGTGACTTTTTAAATATGATACTTAGTGCCACTGATATTGAGTTTGCGCATTTTTTAAGCACATGAGGGGATATGTCATCAGGACCTGTAGCTTTATGAACATCTAAATCCATCAGCGCTTTGCATACCTCTGTGGGTGTAAGGTTGATGTTCTCTAATACCGGCCCTTGAGCTTCTATCACTGCAATCTGAGGGGGTGGGGTATTTTCTACTGTAAATACTGACTGAAACTCCTTGTTCAGTTCTTTGCAGATCTCTTCATCCGTCTCAGTGATGCTTCCATCCGCTCTCTTTAGCCTTAAAACCTGTTCTTTTACCTTCAGTTTTCCTCTGATAAAGCTGTGGAAAAGCTTGGGATTTTCTTTAGCCTTCCTGGTGATGTCCCTCTCATAGTCTCTCTCTGCCTCTCTCCTTTTACTTAGGTAGTCATTTCTTGCTCTTTTGTAGGTTTGCCAGGCATTTTTGTTTTTTCTCCTCCTATGCCTTTTCCAGCATTTGTCTCTCCACTCCTTAGCTCTTTTACACCCATTATCAAACCATTTCTCTCTGGCATGAATTACACCTACTTTGGTGACAGGTATGCAGCAATCTACTATCTTCCCATATTTCTCACAAAAGATGTCTTACATTTCTTGTACAGATTTTTTGTAAAATAAGGTTCTCCAGTCAAGAACTGCAAAAAGCTCATTCATTTTGATGTAATCTCCTTTCGGATAGTTCCTCCTCATGTCCTCAGTGCCTCTACTCTCAGGAAGAATATCTTCAATGATATACTCCATCAACAACACACAGTGGTCACTCTTTCCAATTGGTGGTACATACTCAATTTTTTCAATATCCAACACATTATCTGTGAACACTAGGTCAAGTAGTGATGGCTCATCCCCACCCCTGGCCCTTGTTGGTTCCATTACATGTTGGTGTAGGAAATTCCCTTGTACGCAATCTAGGAATCTTGCCCCGAATGAGTCCTCACCACTGTGTGGGTCAAGATTTATCCAATCAATCTCTTTATGATTAAAGTCTTCCATAATCAAAATCCTACATTTTTTTTCCCGTGCCATGTTAACAACTGAGTTTATGACTTCAATAGTACCTATATGACTTTCCTCATAAACTTCAAGCCTATTTTGGTTCCTTGGTGGGTTGGGTACAACAGTTATTATAATGCTCTCTGACCCAGTATTTATGCGAGCAACAAGAAATTCCTTGAACTCACTTTCTATAGCCAAGTTTATTTCTTCAACTTGAATCCTTTCACTTATGAGCAGTGCTATCCCTCCACCAGTCCTCTCAGATCTTTCAACCCTTAGTATTCTGAAGCCCTTAGGAAAAACTGTGACACTGTTTATGTCCTCACTCAACTTAGTCTCTGTAATTGCTACTATATCTGCCTTACTGTTGTGAATCCTATCTTTTAATTCTACTGCCTTACCAGCTAATCCATCAGAATTTGTGTGTAACAATCTTAATGATGCCCCATCCCCTGATCTTCTGTCTTTATCTTCGTGTGCGCTGTTCATGTTGTGCTTATTAATACCTTTTGCTTGTGTTTGATAGCGTACAATGTATTGAGGTCGCAGCTATGTGAGCTAGCATATATATTTATATTTCCAGTAGTTTCATGATTTTGTTGATAAAAAAAACGTATTTCTTAGCCTAAGAATAATAAAACAGTAAAAAATAGTAAAAAACATAAATACTAACAGTATTGCAACATGTAAAATATGATACCGCTATTAGCGTTTCGGACAAATTCTTCCACCATCTTCCATTGTCTCGCCTCACTCGTGTGCGCCATTCACGTTGTGCTTATTATTATTAATATGTTTTACTTGTGATTTTTTTACTCGCATATTTTAACCTTTCTAATGCCTCCCAAGCATTCTTCATCTTCTAAGGTTTCTTGTAGTGAGCCTAAGCAGCAAAGGAAAATGTTAACCATTGTAGATAAAGTGAAACTCTTAGATATGTTGAAAGAAGGAGAAAATTTTGTGGATGTCGGCCGCTATTTTACGTAAACGTAAAAATTATTGTAAAATACTGTACTTATGTATATCATGTCATCATCACCTCATTTACGGTAGGTTTTCCTATCACTTTCATAAAAAATTACACTGCTTGCTGTTATTTATAATGTAAAGGGTGTTTTTTTAACAGTACAGGGAGGGTTTATACAGTGTAAATGTAAAAATAAATTAAAATATCTATGTACATATAGGCTGATCCTACTCCGCGGTTTTCTTGGTTCGCGCCGGGTCCCGGAGCCAAACTACCGCGATCAGGGGGTGAACACTATATATATATATATATATATATATTCCCCCGCTGGATCGCGTTTCTTGGCTCGTGTTTTCACTGTACCACGGTTTTTCTTTTGGAAAATTATTATTTTATATTTTGGGTATATGCAAAAATATTAAAATATTAAAAAAAATAAAAATTCTCAGTATTTTCATTTTTTATTGAAAAAACATATTTCATTATCTAATTGCTGAAAAAAAATTTATTTCCCACCCTACGAATAATAAAACAGTAAAAAATAGTAAAAAACATAAATTTAGATATTCGTACGTACAGTATAACTCACAGTATTGCATCATGCGAAATAGTGTCCGATAGCGTACAATGTATTGGGGTCGCAGCTACGTGAGTTAGCACATACAGTATATTTATATTTTCAGTAGTTTCATGATTTTATTGATAAAAAAATTTATTTCTTAGCCTAAGAATAATAAAACAGTAAAAAATAGTAAAAAACTTAAATACTAACAGTATTGCAACATGTAAAATACGATACCGCTATCAGCGTTTCGGACAAAGGCTCGTTCAGTCTAACTCACGTGTGTGCCGTTCACATTGTGCTTATTAAACGTTTTGCTTGTGTCCGATAGTGTACAATGTATTGGGGTCGCAGCTACGTGAGCTAGCATATATATTTATATTTCCAGTAGTTTCATGATTTTACTGATAGGAAAATGTATTTCTTCGCCTAAGAATAATAAAACAGTAAAAAATAGTAAAAAACATAAATACTAACAGTTTTGCAACGTAAAATACGATACCGCTATCAACGTTTCGGACAAAGGCTCGTTCAGTCTAACTCACGTGTGCGCCGTTCACGTTGTGCTTATTAATACGTTTTGCTTGTGATTTTTTTTACTCGCATATTTTAACCTTTGCAATGCCTCCCAAGCATCCTTCATGTTCTAAGGCTTCTTGTAGTGAGCCTAAGCGGCAAAGGAAAATGTTAACCATAACAGATTAGGTAAGTTTACCTATCACGTACATATAAATTTACGTTGCATGCTGTTATTTATAAAGTAGAGGGTGGTTTTTTAACAGTGCAGGGAGGGTTTATACAGTAAACGTAACAATAATTGTAAAAAACCTATGTACATGAGTATGCCATATAAATTTACGCTTGCATGCTGTTATTTATGAAGTAAAGGGTGGTTTGTTAACAGTACAGGTAGGATTTATACAGTTTATATGGTGTAAGCGTAAAAATAAATTAAAATGTCTATGTACATATAGGCTGATCCTACTCCGCGATTTTCCTGTCTCTCGCCAGGTCCCATAACCGAACCCTCACTATAATGGAAGGAACACTGTATATATATATATATATATATATATATATATATATATATATATATATATATATATATATATATATATATATATATATATATATATATATATATATATATATATATATATATATATATATATATATATATATATATATATATATATATATATATATATACACACACACACAGTAGTCCTTCGCTGTATCGCGGTTCACCTATTGCGGATTCAGTGCATCGCGTTTTTTTTTATTGGCGAGTTTCTTTTTTTCTGTGTATATGCGAAAATATTAAAATTTTCAGAAATAAAAGTTCTCAGTATTTTCATTATTTTATTGAAAAAACAAATTTTCATCTTTTTATTCTTAAAAAAATTTATTTCCCAGCCTAAGAATAATAAAACAGTAAGAAATAGTAAAAAAACATAAATTTGAACGTGTAACTCTGCACCATAGAAAGTATAATACCGGTATCAGCGTTTCGGAAAACACAAAGGTTCGCACCCACGTGAGCTAGCATATATTAATATTTCCAGTAGTTTCATGATTTTAATGATAAAAAACATTTCTTAGCCTACGAACAATAAAATAGTAAAAAATAGTAAAAAAACATAAAGACTCACAGTATTGCACCATGTAAAATACAATACTGCTATCAGCGTTTCGGAAAATGAAAAGGGTCGCACCTAAGTGTGCTAGTACATATTGAAGCTTTCATTATTTTATTGATAAAACAAGTATTTCCTAGCCTAAGAATAAAAAACAGTAAAAATTAGTAAAAAACATAAATTTAAACATATAACTCACAGTATTGCACCATGTGAAATACGGTCCGATAGTGTACAATATATTGGCGTCTTGGAAAACGCCAAGGCTCGCACCTGCCTGAGATAGTTCATGGAATGCTATTGGATGAAAGGGCGGGAGATGACGAATCACATAATTGTTTTTCTGCATGTTCTGTATCATGGGGTCTTATTGGCTTTTTGACTGAAGATTATTAATACGTTGTGCTTGTGATTTATTTTCTTCACTTTTTTCAACCTCTGCAATGCCTCCCAAGCGTCCTTCATCTTCTAAGGCTTCTGGTAGTGAGCCTAAGCGGCAAAGGAAGATATTAACCATAACAGATAAGGTGAAACCATTAGATATGCTGAAAGAAGGAAAAAGCTTTGCAGATGTCGGCTTCCATTTTGGCCTCAATGAATATACTGTTCGCTATATCAAAAAGGACGAGGCAAATATCAGGAAAACAGCGATTATTTCTTTTAGTAAATCAGCGAAGAGGGTCGTAACACCCCGCAATAACATAAGAGTGCGGATGGAATCTGCTTTGGCCCTGTGGATTGCTGATTGCAGAAAGAAGAACATCAGCATAGACAGCAATATTATACAAACAAAGGCGAAGAAGCTGTACGAGGCTTTCGCTGCAAACGAACCCGACGACGATTATGGCGACCGTGGAGAGGAAGAGGGGAGAGAAGAAGATATTGACGACCCACAACCAGGACCCTCCACCAAGTCTCCACCAAGGATACAATCGTTCGTGGCAAGCAAGGGATGGTTCGCCAAATTTAAAAAACGCCATGGCCTAAAAAGCGTTTCGGTTTATGGAGAAGCTGCCTCTGCAGATACAGCTGCCGCAGAAGATTACGTGAACAACGACTTCAAGAAAATTATCGCCGAAGGGGAATATGCTCCTGAGCAAGTCTTCAACATGGATGAGACTGGGTTATTTTGGAACAGAATGCCATCTCACACTTTTCTCTTCAAGGAAGAAGCTAAAGCCCCGGGATTTAAACCGCACAAAAATTGCGTTACCCTCATCATTTGCGGGAATGCTGCGGGCTTCCTGTTAAAGCCTGGGCTTATCTACTTGTCAAAGAACCCTAGGACTTTCAAGAATAAAAACAAGAATCTGCTGCCAGTGCATTGGATGCATAACCCTAAGGCCTTGATCACGAAAAGCCTCACATCGTACTGGTTTCCCCAATGCTTTATCCCTCAGGCAAAAATTTACCTTGCGGAAAAAGGCCTTGAATTTAAAGTCCTTCTTTTGATGGATATTGCTGGTGGCCACGCAACTAATCTCGAATATGACGGTGTTCAAGTAGAGTTCCTGCCACCGAATACGACGTCACTGATTCAGCCTATTGATCAAGGCATTATTCATGCATTCAAGGCCCTCTACACATGAAATGCCCTTGCGAACCTGGTTGAAGCCATGGATGCAGACAAAGAATTCTCAGTGAAGACTTACTGGCGTAATTACACGATTGCTACATGCCTTCAAAATATTCAGAATGCAATCAAAGAGATGAAGCCGGCCACAATCAATGCCAGCTGGAAGCAGTTGTGGCCTGAAGTCATCTACGACTACAAGGGATATGCTCCTGACGAAGTCCATAACTCGGCAGTTGCGAAAGCTGTGAAGTTGGCTGCATTGCTAGGAGGAGAAGGCTATAAAGATATGACTCACGAAGACATGAATGAACTGAGTGACTGCCACCCGCAGGCTTTGACTGATGAAGACTTTGAAGAAATGACAAAATCAGCGAGCGAAGAAGAGAAAGAAGAAGAACTTGAGGAAACGCACAAAGAAATTGAAGAACCTGGCCTTACACTCGAACGTCTGGCAGCCATGTATGAACATGTGAAAGCAGTCCAACAACTCTCGCAAGAACATGACGATAATATGGTTCGTTCGGTGACCTTCTGCAATCTTCACGATGATGCCATGATTCCTTAGAAGACCATCTTCCAACAAAAGAAGAAACAGCGACAGCAAGTCCCCATTACCATGTTCTTCGCTCGCAAAAAGCATCCGTAAAGCTGTTATTGGCTCGAAATAATTTCGTATGGAGTCTAGAAACGTCATTACCACCTCATTCACGGTAAGTTTACCTATCACGTTCATATAAATTTATGCTTGCATGCTGTTATTTAGATAGTAAAGGGTGGTTTTTTAACAGTGCAGGGAGGGTTTATACAATAAACGTAAAAATAATTGTAAAATACCTATTTACATGAGTATGTCATGTCATTACCACCTCATTCACGGTAAGTTTGCCTATCACTTTCATATAAATTTACGCTTGCATTCTGTTATTTATGAAGTAAAGGGTGGTTTGTACAGGGAGGGTTTATACAGTAAGCGTAAAAATAAATGTAAAATACCTATGTACATATAGGGTGATCCTACTTCGCGAAAATTCACCTATCGCGGTCGGTCCCGGAACCTAACCCCCGCAATAACGAGGGATCACTGTATATATATATATTTAAGTAAGGAACTTAATTTAAGTTGGTTTATATTTGAATAATGTATATGTATAATTTCATTCTACTGTTCTCAATTTTTCTTACAGTTCCAAAAACCTACTTTTCTTACCGAGAATTCTCATTCAATCTTGCTGATGACATTTACTTGCGTTATCAGTCATTCAAGGACCAAGAGGAGATGGAGAGAGAGATTAAGAAACATAAGCCTCATAAAATTGACATAGGAGCTGTTTTTAACTTCAGGTTTGTTGCTTTCATATATAATTGTATTCAGGTTTGGAAGAAATGAGTATTCCAAATATTGATTGATATAGCAGGAGCATGAAATTAAACTGTTATAGATTTTTGAATGGGTATACAGCTGTAAAAAATATTATGAACATGTACCTACTACACCACACTGTAGATAGGAGTCAAATATATACTGTTTTGAGATATTGTGAATAATTTTCTTTGATATTTTGTTGCAGTTTTGAGGTATAAAGGTATATTAGATTTGTCATACGTATGCTAAGTATATATGGTGTATTTGTTTTTAGAAAGACTCTCACTATAAGCTGACATAGTGTCAGTCATCATTTGAACTCTCAAATAATAGGAGTAGGCAAACAAGATATTCTTTGCGTTTTTATACCTTTCATAGTGTGCACTATTAGGAGCCTTTGTTAGATATCTTGTAATAACTTTCCCAGATAATGCAAACTTTGGAAGAAACAGGTAGGCAGAGGTGCAAGGCAATAAAAAAAGAACCACTGGAGAAAGGTAAGATTGTAGCTGTAGACAGAGAAAAAGGTGACATTTGGGACTGGATTTTACAGAGGAATAAAATTAATACTTCATGCGAAGAAAAAGAACATGATTTAAGAGTCACTGCATTGAAGAGAGATGACTGTACAGGAGGAACAGTTTAGAATTACTCCAGAAAAAAAAAATAGAGGATGCAGTTTTTGCACTGAAACGGGCAATGGAAATACAGTGCTCCCTCATTTATCGTGGGGGTTCGGTTACGGGACCCGCCGCGATATGTGAAAAACCGCGAAGTAGGAGCACCATATTTAAAAAAAATAAATAAATAAAAAACAAATGATTGTGACACCAGTACGGGCCAAAAAATATTAAAATAAAACAGCCTTTATCTTGCCTGGGCACGAAGAATACATAAAGTAAAGAGAAACAGAGATGGAGAGTGTTTTTTTTTTCTATGAGTGTGACACCGGGACAGGCAGAAACTGCCCTCATCAATAAAGGCCCAGGCACGAGAAAATACCAAAATGAAGGAAAAGAAAAAGGTTAAGGGCAATGCAGAGATGAGGTAATGTCACACAAAGGAATATGACAGACAGAAAAAAACAAAGTACAGAGGACCCAAAGATATGGAGGACTAGGCTCTGAGATGAAGATAGATCTGCTTTTGAAGGATGAAAGGTCATAAGAATTAGGAAAGACAGAAGGAGGAAGAGAGTTCCAGAGTCTAGAGGTAGATGGGAAGAAGCAGTCGCTGCACCGACCAATCCGCAAGCTACAAATCTCCACACAGTACCTGTGAGATTAGGCCGCTTGGGGAGTGTTATGCGGCCTCAGCAGTGGAGGAGGGATGCAACTCGCCAACTCATCAGAGCAGCGATGGAAGTAGTAGCGATAGAAAAGCGAAAGGGAAGATACCTTACGGCGAAGAGAGAGAGAATCCAGGTTAGAAGTTAGAGAAGGATCATTTATGAGTGACTGCCTTAGATTCAACCCTATCAAGAAGATACGTAATGGAAAAAGCACCCCAGATGTGTGAGCAGTATTCTAAGCAAGGGCGGATAAGACCATTGTAAATTTTAAGTAACTGCAAAGAGGAAAAGTAATGACGAAAGTGAAACAAAACCCTGTCAGATGTGAAGGGATTATAAAAGATGTGCAATGAATGTCCAATTCTCTTCTGGGTTTTAATATACCTCTTCATTACTTTCATGATGTCTATTCCAAAAATTCTCCTTAGATTTATCATTATTATTATTATTATTATTATTATTATTATTGGCGACAATAATTTTCCATTGATGATGATTGTGGAGATTATTGTTATTATTATTATTATTATTATTATTATTATTATTATTATTATTATTATTATTATTATTATTACAAATTTGTCATTAAACCACCATTATTTTTGCAATAAATAATGTAATTTTGGTTGAATGAACAAGAGTTAATTAAAGATATTTTATTTCTCTCTCTCTCTCTCTCTCTCTCTCTCTCTCTCTCTCTCTCTCTCTCTCTCTTCTCCTCTCTCTCTCTCTCTCTCTCTCTCTCTCCTCTCTCTCTCTCTCTCTCTCTCTCTCTCTCTCTCTCTCTCTCTCTCTCTCCTCTCTCTCTCTCTCTCTCTCTCTCTCTCTCTCTCTCATGATCACTTTCTTCACAGTCGCTACAAGTATCGCAGACGCGGGTTAATGGTGCGGAAAAACAATGTAGTTAGTGCTTGGCTCAGAATGGGGTATCGCCTTTATGGCAGGTCTCCCAGACTCTAGATATGCCACAGTACACCTCCTGTAAATTATGCGACCGTCCTAATGCTAACACTCTTGACCACTATTGTCTTCAGTGCCCCACAGTGAGAGATGTTTTACCACGAGGTCAGAACTTAATACAAATCTGCTCATTTTTACTTAATGATGACAACCTTGATGTTATTCGTGCTCGTTATCCTCACTTTGGTGGCCATTAATTATATTGAATTATACATATATTTTCTGTATGTTGCTGTATAATTCTGTTTGTGCATTCTGCGTTTCTCTGAGCTTTACTTTTGCATATAATGTACTCTATGCTGCCATACTGTGAGTTGTGTGTTAGTATGCAGCAATGTTTTATCAATATGTACACCTCCCTGTAAACCATGTTCAATTCTTGGTTTTGTATCCATTTGAAGCATTATTTGTATGAACTCATGCAATGTCTGACGCCTTGGCGCAATAAATTAATAAAATAAAATAATAATAATCTCTCTCTCTCTCTCTCTCTCTCTCTCTCTCTCTCTCTCTCTCTCTCTCTCTCTCTCTCTCTCTCCTCTCTCTCTCCTCTCTCTCTCTCTCTCTCTCTCTCCCCCCCCTCTACATCCTACTACTTCGGTCAGTGGTTGACTAGCTGTCTCCTGCCTTGTGTCAACTTCCTAGACCAGCTCTCGAGCCACTTGAAAAGTTCCAGAATCGAGTCATGAGATTTATCTTGGGATGTTCTCTCTCTACCCGTATTGTGAGTATGCAGTTGGAGCTCAACTTGCCCCCTCTTGTGGAGAGGATTTATGCCAATGTGTCCTATTTCACTGTTAAGTGTCTTCACTACCCCTTTCTTGCTCCGTACTTCTCTGCTGTCATGAGGACGTCCCTGGATCCAGACGCACCCAGGCTCCCACTTCGAGCAGGAGGTCATAT
Source organism: Halocaridina rubra (assembly GCA_037179515.1). Taxonomy (NCBI): domain Eukaryota; kingdom Metazoa; phylum Arthropoda; class Malacostraca; order Decapoda; family Atyidae; genus Halocaridina; species Halocaridina rubra. Next base: position 380,327 of record JAXCGZ010007547.1, on the reverse strand, counting down.
CCTTATCAGGGTGGTGAGTGACATTCTCCGTGGCCTTGACATCGACCTGTCAGTGCAGGCGGCTGTCCCAGATTTACCACCCTGGCGTGTCCCCCTCCCCGCTGTCACATATACACCGACCTCGAAGGATGTCTATCCCCCCTTGCAGAGACAGTTAGCTCTGGAGACTATCGCTGATGTATCCACGTCTGTCCCTGCAGCGCACCACGTCTATGTTGATGGTTCTGTGCAAGCAGATGGGAGGGCGGCATGTGCTGTGTTTTCCCCCACCATGGAGCCGGCTGATTCATGGATTGGCCGTAGACCACCCACCTCGTCGAGCTCCACCTACTGTGAACTGAATGCCATCTTGGATGCCGTGACTCTCCTTGTTCGACGACGAGTGAATGGGGTAATAATTTGGGACTCCCAATCGGCCCTACAAGCCCTATCCTCGCCAAGACCTATCTGTGGCCGTGCTGTGGGAGATATACTATGTCGCCTCGCGGCCGCTCGGGATGCTTCTCTTGTTGTGTCATTTGTTTGGACTCCATCCCACATTGGGCTGACTGGCAACGACACAGCAGATCGTCTTGCCAAGGCGGCCTGTATGCTGGATGGGCATGCTGTGGACGCTGAGCCCTCCCTCCGATGCCTACGTAACATCATCTACTCAGCTGGGTTTGCCATGACGGTCCAGCGCAGGGACACGGAGAGGGCCAACAGTGTGTCCATACAGCACCATGATCACTTTCTTCACAGTCGCTACAAGTATCGCAGACGCGGGTTAATGGTGCGGAAAAACAATGTAGTTAGTGCTCGGCTCAGAATGGGGTATCGGCCTTTATGGCAGGTCTCCCAGACTCTAGATATGCCACAGTACACCTCCTGTAAATTATGCGACCACCCTAATGCTAACACTCTTGACCACTATTGTCTTCAGTGCCCCACAGTGAGAGATGTTTTACCACGAGATCAGAACTTAATACAGATCTGCTCATTTTTACTTAATGATGACAACCTTGATGTTATTCTTGCTCGTTATCCTCACTTTGGTGGCCATTAATTATATTGAATTATACATATATTTTCTGCTTGTTGCTGTATAATTCTGTTTGTGCATTCTGCGTTTCTAGGAGCTTTACTTTTGCATATAATGTACTCTGTGCTGCCATACTGTGAGTTGTGTGTTGGTATGCAGCAATGTTTTATCAATATGTACACCTCCCTGTAAACCATGTTCAATTCTTGGTTTTGTATCCATTTGAAGCATTATTTGTATGAACTCATGTAATGTCTGACGCCTTGGCGCAATAAATTAATAAAATAAAATAAATAATAATCTCTCTCTCTCTCTCTCTCTCTCTCTCTCTCTCTCTCTCTATGTCTTTCCCCATTTATTGTCATCATTCATTTCCTCTTTCTCATATTTATTATAGGTATATTTCATTTATTTTGACCTTGAATGTATAAACCCTCCCTGCACTGTTAACAAACCACCCTTTACTTTATTAATAACAGTGCGCAAGCATAAATTTATATGAACGTGATATTATGAAGATTGAAAAAAAGCATTAAGAATAAACAGCAACCAAACTTTCGATATAATATCATCAGGGAAATAGTGTGTAGAGAAAATATATATATTTCATTTAAGTTTCCCATGTACAGTACGATATACGTTTTCTTTGAACGAATTTTATAAGTTTTCTTTTTCTCTCAGCTGACACTATTTACGTTAAGATTTCATGCAGCATGGTCGATAGATAGAATAATGTTTAGAACCAAGGAATATTAATAATACTATAATCTTGAAAATTAGATAAACCCCAAATAGGGTGAGTAAATAAATATTTTATGAGTAAGATATTGTGCCTGAATAAGCATCAGCTGATACGGAGGCAAACAAACAAACATTTATTTTCATTTTTGTACAATGGTTATTCTTCTAAGATTAAATGTGACTTATAAGTAGACACTATTATTATTATTATTATTATTATTATTATTATTATTATTATTATTATCTACAATAATAATAATGAAGGTGGAAGAGAAAGAGAGGGCTTTTGAGGAATGGCTGCAGTGTAAAAGTAGGGAGAAGTATGAAAGATATAGGGAGAAAAATGTGGAAACCAAGCGGAAGGTAGAGGAAGAGAAGAGGTTGGCAAATGTTAGGTGGGGACAGGATTTTAGTAGGTAATATGAGGAGAATAAAAAGAAGTTTTGGAAAGAAGTGAAGAGAGTAAGGAAGGGTGGATCGGGGATGGAAGAGACAGTGAAAGATGTGAATGGACAGATGTTAAGAGGGAACGATGCAAGGAAAAGATGGGCAGAATATTTTGAGTGCTTGCTGAATTTTGAGGAAGATAGAGAGGCAGTTATAGTGGCAGTGGGAAGGGTTCAAGGGCCGGTAATGGGAGATGAAAATGAGAGAGAGATTACAAGAGAGGAGGTGAAAAGGGCATTGTATGAAGCGAAAGCAGGTAAAGCACCTGGAATGGATGGTGTGAGAGCGGAGATGTTGAAAGAAGGGGGTGTGACTGCATTGGAATGGTTAGTGAGAGTATTTAATATAAGCTTTATGTTGTCATTGGTGCCAGTGGAATGGGTGATTGCCTGTATAGTGCCCCTATACAAAGGTAAGGGAGATATGTATGAATGCAGTAATTTTAGGGGTATAAGTTTGTTGAGTGTGGTAGGAAAAGTGTATGGTAGGATACTGGTTAATAGGATTAGGGATAAGACAGAATATGTGATCGCGGAAGTGCAGAGTGGTTTTAGGAGAGGTAGAGGTTGTATAGATCAGATTTTTATCATTAGGCAGTTATGTGAGAAATATTTTGCAAAGGGTAAGGATATGTATTTTGCATTTTTGGATCTGGAGAAAGCATATGATAGAGTTGATAGAGAGTCTATGTGGAATGTTTTGAGATTATATGGAATTAATGGTATATTGTTGCATGCAGTGAAGAGTTTGTATGAGGGCAGTAGAGCTTGTGTTAGGGTAGGGAATGAAGTGAGTGAGTGGTTTCCAGTGAGTGTGGGACTGAGACAGGGATGTGTGATGTCACCATGGCTGTTCAATTTGTATATTGATGGAGTTGTAAGAGAGGTGAATGAGCGATGGCGTGGTCGAGGTTTGAGAATGGTAGATGGGGATGATAACGAGTGGGAGCTGAATCAGTTGCTGTTTGCAGATGATACTGTGGTGGTGGCAGATTCAGAGGAAAAGCTGTGTCAGTTAGTGTCAGAATTTGGAATGGTGTGTGAGATAAGGAAGTTGCGAGTGAATGTGGGAAAGAGTAAGGTTATGAGGTGTACAAGAAATGAGGATGGTGCTGGATTGAATGTTATGTTGAATGGAGAGCACTTGAGGAGGTTAATCAGTATAAGTATTTAGGCTCGGTTATAGCTGCAAATGGTGGAGTGGAAGCAGATGTGTGTCACAGAGTGAATGAAGGATGTAAAGTGTTGGGTGCATTGAATGGAGTGATGAAGAATAGAGGGTTGGAAATGAATGTTAAGAAAGTGTTGTATGAGAAAGTGGTTGTGGCAACTGTGATGTATGGATCAGAGTTATGGGGTATGAAAGTAAGTGAGAGACGGAAACTAAATGTGTTTGAGATGAAATGCCTGAGGAGTATGATTGGTGTATCTCGATTGGATAGGGTTAGGAATGAAGTGGTGAGAGCAAGAATGGGTGTGAGGAGAGAAATTGCAGCCAGAGTAGATATGAATGTTCTGAGATGGTTTGGCCATGTGGAAAGGATGGATGATGAAAGGCTGCTGAAAAAGGTGATGAATGCAAGAGTTGATTGGAGAAATGCTAGAGGGAGGCCTAGGTTTGGATGGATGGATGGAGTAAGGAGAGCCCTGAATGATAGGAGGATGGATGTGAGGGAAGCAAGCGAGCGTGCTATGAATAGGAATGAGTGACGAGCGATTGTGACGCAGCTCTGATGGGCATCTGCTGTTACCACGGGGCTGCATCTTACATGAGGTAGCCCTGTGGTAGGGGCAGTAGGAGGAGTTGGCAGTTGTGAAGCGATACAGGTTGTGGAAGAGCCGGGAGGATGGGCTGTGGCACTCCAGCAGTGCCATCTGAACGGTCGCTAGTTTCCTCGTCATTGCTCATAGAGCAAAGTAATCCCCCTATTTGTTTTCCTTTCTTGATGCCGGTTACCCCCCAATTAAAGGGGGAAACAGCCAAGGTAGATATAATATATAATAATTATTATTATTATTATTATTATTATTATTATTATTATTATTATATAGATAATTAAAGAAGTACACTAAAAAGAAGTTTGTTTCATTTTTGTATAAAGAGATAACAGAGTACTAACTAAGCAAATGATACTATATAATAAACTAAGACAGCTAGATAGATGGAAAGACAAATATACAGAGATGAACATAGGAAGATATAAACACAATAAAAGAAGCAGGTTAATGTATAAAGGAATCCACACAGCTGGGATTGGAAACGAGGAGTCAACAAAGCGAGAAAGAGAGAGAGAGAGATCTAATAATATACTTCCCTCCATTTTAAATTCACTCTCTCTCTTCATTTCCTGATGGAACTTTAAAAGGATGCATCCATTTGCCATCAAAGTGGAGAAGAACAAAACAGGGGAAGAAGAAGAAATCAAATGAGAAAGAGGAAATGAAAGATGACGACAATAAATTGGGAAAGATGTTGAAAAAAAGAGAGAGAGAGAAACATCTTTAATTAACTCTTGTTCATTCAACCAAAACTACTTTATTTATTGTAAAAATAATGGTTTAATGACAAATTCGTAATAATAATAATAATAATTATAATAATAATGATAATAATAATAATAATAATAATAATAATAATAATAATAATAATAATAATCTCCACAATCATCATCAAAGGAAAATTATTGTTGCCAATAGCAATAATAATGATAATAATAATGATGATAATAATAATAAGATCTGAGGAGAATTTTTGGAATAGACATCAGGTATATTAAAACCCAGCAGAGTATTGGATATTCATTACACATCTTTTATAATCCCTTCACATCTGACAAGTCATTACACTCTCCATCTCTGTGTCTCTTTACTTTATGTATTCTTTGTGCTGAGGCCAGATAAAGGCTGTTTTATTTTATTTTTTGGCCCGTCCTGGTGTCACAATAATTTTTATTTTTTGTTTTTCTCGCCAAAAAAATCTGCGATGGACTGAATTTGCGAAAGGTGAACCGCGATATCGCGAGGGTTCACTGTATATACAAAAAAACTGAAAGAGATGCGTCCTAATATTTATCAAGAGAAGGCTTATTATAGCATGCTATTCAGGAAGTATGAATCAGCATGAGTGGGAAGATAGTGTTTGAAAAGTATGTAAGGTTGGTGAGGGAGAGGTATAAGAAACCCATTCCCAAGTAAGGTGTAGTGTATAAACTACAGTAAAGATACTATTTATTCTCTGGTTATATCAGTGGTCTGCCTTAAATTCACATGTCTTTGTTTTTTGTATTGAACCTTTATATTGTATGTGGAATATGAGATTCTTTTGCATGTTATTTTCTGCTTTACATTGTACTATGTATTATCTGTAAAGAAGTGATGGAAAGAAATTGCAAGAGTGGAGAAAAGTATTGCAATGAATAGGAAAGCCTTAGAAACAGGGAAAAAGTAGAATACTGTATTTAAGCTTCAATGATCGAATGCAGAATGCGAAAGTCTACCTACAAGAAAAAAATATCAGGAGAGTGAAGAAGTTTGAAAATCTGGGATCATTGGTAGCAAGTGATGGAGAGTTTGAAACAGGAGTAAGTCATGGAGTTCACTCAGGGTAGAAGAATTGAATGGAAAGTATTGGGAGTGCTGTGTGAGTAAAAAATTATGGGATAGTGCAATGCAATGTGTACAAATCATAATTAAGACCAGTCATGTTGTATGAGACAGAGCTTTGGTCATTGAAGCAAGGTGAGAAAAATATAATGGATGTTTTAGAAAATGTGAACGTTGTTATTTAAGTGTAGAGTAACTAAGGTGGATAAACTGAATGAGAGATGTAGTGAAACAAAATACAAGAGAGAAGGTAGAAGTGGCACAAGCTTGTTTTGAGACAAGAAGAGGACTGATATTAGGAACTGTAAACAGTGGTGGTACAAGTGAACAGAAACACCAAAAGAGGTGGATCGAATGTCTAGATTAGGATGTGTGGAAGAAGAGATTAGCTAAGGATAATGTGGTCAGCAGAAATATGTGGAGGAGGCTAATCAGGTTTAGATTTTCCACTTGCAAATTGGGAAAAGCTAAAGACAAGAGGCAGTGAAGTGCTATATATATGGCAGGCACTTCTTTACTAAACTATCAAATGTATCCTTATCAACTTGGCAAGCAAGGTTTTGACATTTATTTCCATCAACTGATGAAATGAACTTGAAGTTTTTGAAATCAATGAATTGTGCTTTCATGTTCCTCAGTACAGTATATCATCCAAAATTATACCAAATATTCTAATTCTTTCTTTAAATGAACCTTTCGTATGAGATTTTGATTCGGTTGAGTCATTCTCTGTAATATTCTTCAAACTTTACATACAGGTCCTCGAAATTTTTGTGTAGATCCTCTAGTAAATTTATTGTTCCATTGATTCTTTCAATGCAGTATGGAATATCTATCATTTTAGTTTGTAAGACATTGAAAAGAGTGTCATTTTTAATGATGATTTAATTATAGACCTTCAGAAAAAGTATGTTGAGTCTTTTTTTAGCCAATTATAAAACTCATTGCTTCTTGTTTAAATATCTGGATCCTACAATGTAGAATTGTTATTCATACTGTCAAAAAGTTTGCAAAGGTTACCATGGTATCGTAAAATAGTCTGGAGTATTTTTTAATTCGAACTCTTATCTCCTTGGTGTTGCCTTTGGTATGCGTTTGTTTTGTAGTGTTACTGAAAAATGATGCAAGTGTTTCACTGGTCTTGAAAAATCTTGTACATTTAGGTATAAATTTTTCTGACTGAGATAGAACAATATTTAACTTTTGAGCTTAACAGTTAGTATATAGAGCTGCTGGTGCCTTTTCTCTTACTTTAACTTCAGCACCATCTAAATGGGATGCCATTGCCATTTTCCCTTTGCACGTTTGTTCTACAAGTTTCTCAACACAGTTGTATTTATCTAAGTTATTAAATATACACTCTTGTTACACCTCCAACTGTTCTGTCCTAAAGAAAGTCAAATCCTATAAAGACTTCTTTAATATCAGAGTCCAACTCATACCTCAGTACTGTAAGACACTGAGCTGTACATGACATATCTGTAGTATCATCCACTTTTATGGCAATGAATGGGGCTAGTGCAATTTCTTCATTAATATTATTTTCCACAATCGTGCCTATGGCTTCAATCAAATAATTTTGTATCTCATTAGAAAGGCCAGAAAAAATTGATGAATTCTGTAAATGTTGTGCCAATTTTTCATCAAATTTTGCAGTATAGTTCAGTAATTCAGCATAGTTTCCATAATTTAAAGATGATTCATGTTCATTATATCTGCAAAAGCAAGTTTTTGTTTAATCCAAAAACAAGTAGCATCAATAAATTTTTTCAGTATATTTCTGCTCTCTAACCTTTTTATTGTGACTTTCAATGCTAACAATCTTCATTTTATCTAAGAGTAAATTGACTCATGTAGATCCAGATGTTTTCAATGATATTTGACTTTCATAATGTGCAGCTAATCGTTCGTGTTTACGTAAAGCATTAGGGATATTATTTACATCACAATATTCTTCCTTTACCCGCACACTTTCACTAGATATAGAAAATAGCAAACATGGAAAACAAAAAGCCTTTTTGTTATAGTACAAGCACACAAGGACTTTTTTTTTTTTTTTTTCTTTCTTTACCAAGCAGTGTGAAAGCTTCTAATAAATTTAATACTATTTTAGCCCCTTAGGTTCTGGTGTTGGTCTACCATTTCTGTAATGTCTCTTTTCTTCATGAGTTAAAATATTCACTATCCACATCTGGAAAGTAAAAATATTGTAAATAGAAAAAAAAAATTGCAAAGCACATGCGCACAACCTCACTCAACGGAAGACGCCAAGCAACTGAGCTGAAAGAAGATTTACTTCTGCCTATATAGCTCGTAAAGAGAATGAAATCTTTTGCATTTTATTCATACTAATCAGATTAACCTTTATAATTTTGTTGGATTAGGTGCATATTATGCCCCAGAAGGAAAATGTGGCTGCTGATATATTTTGTTTAGGGTAGGCACTGCCTACCTAGAGGGCACGTCTCTGATATATAGGTATGCATAAAGTAAAGTTTTAGTACCCACTGGTAGTCTGGCAAGCATAAAAGATTTTTATTTCTCTTTTATTTCCTTACAGACCCAAAGACCATCGATCAGTGTCCGTTTTTACACCCATGGAGAAGGAATTGGTTTTTGATATTGATATGACAGATTATGATGAGGTATGCAAAATTGATTTCATAAAAAAACTCATATAAGGTCTCTGCATAAATATTTTTATTTCTATTGGAAAATATTCTTAGATCTTTTATGCTGTAATAAGTTTGGTCATGAGCCGTTGAAATATATTTGAGCCAGCAATATCGATGAAGTAAAACTGTTCATTGATCTTGGAATTCTGAAGTGAACTTGGAATTAGATAAGCAGGGATAGTTAGTTCATTTTCACACAATTAGATATCAGCATGCAGTTTTTTTTACTCCTTGTTTTGAGTAATTATATTTTTCTGATAATCATGTACACCTAGTTCTTGGAATAACACGAAGATAGGTTCTCAGAAGTGATGGGTAATGTGAAAATCGCGTAATGTAGCGAGTCATTTTCCATAAGAAACAATAGTAATGGGCATAGATATGTTTCACAACCATACATAGACACACTATGCCAAAGATATAAGATAAAAAAACATATTTTATAAGTACATAACAAAGCAGAAAGACCTGTAGTTATTTATATTAATATGCGAATAGTGTAGAGTATAAAAGATATACAGATTTACTGTACAGTAAGCAAACTAATGCACTCTATTATGTGGTGGACAACAGGTATACACTGGGACGTGCATGGTGGCAGTGAGCACGTAAGTCAAGCAGTAGAAGAGGAGGAGGAGGCGGGAGAACGAACCTCTATCTGCAAACGTTTTTGCTTGCATGCTTTTTCCCTGACGATATTATATGGAAAGTTTGTTTGCTGTTTGTTCTTAATGCTTTTTTTCATTCTCTCCATAATATATGATAGCATTAAGGATAGCGCACACCCCCATGGGTCAAAAAAATGCAAAATTTTTTTATTAGCTAAAAACCTTCCTTAAACCCTCAAGAATATGAAAAAATACGCAGTTTACTAGTTTTGAAGATCTGTGGCATCACATTCCCTCCCTAAACCACCCTACCCCCACCCTCCAAGGAACCCAAACATCACTCCCAGTATACTACGTGCGAATCTGATGCCCCACATGCTAGTTTTTTTCAGATTTTCATACATTTGCTTCATTTCTACGTAGAATGTAGACATATCTATCATATATAACATAATAATGCTTCATGTCATAATGAGTAAGCAATATTTTGTGTAATTTTTTCCTTTAAAAAAAAAAATAATAAAAATAAAGCTTATGCCATTTTTTACGTGTTCGAACACTAGATTAGTTTCGTCCCCAGCTTGTATAAACATCTCTTTTCTCGTCCCAGCTCATCAGTTAGTTCCTTCACGATACTGCTAGATACGTGGAGAAAGTGAAAGTTTTTGTTTATGATTTTCTTTTTATTGGATTTTATTTTAGTGAACTTGGTTTTTATTTTAGTGAATCAAGATCAGTGATAGCAGCAATGCCTCGGAGAAAGGCTGCTGTAAAGAAGGCATTTACGAAGAGAAAAGAACAATGTTTATCTGTTGTTACTGGCATGGATCAGCGAGTGGTTGCCATAGAAACGAAGCAACGCCTTCCACTGTTGACACTGAATCAGCTGTTTCTCCCTCATCAAGAAAACTAACTTACAGTAAGGACATCCTTCAATTTACGAAGACAGTAGATAAGGAGAAAATTATTTAGTGAATCAAAATATTTGAAAAATCTAGCTATTGACTGCAGTAATTGCAGTGAGAAGGCATCAGTAAATCCAAGCCTTGGTGTTACAATGGGAAGCTCTATCAAAGTGAATTCAACGTGTGAAAATTGTGGAAGTATTGTCAGTGATGTAACTTCTTCTTTTCATGAGGTAAGTGAGAAGTTTGAAGTAAATATGAGAATGGTAGAATTTGCTTTAGTTGAAAATGGATATGCATCATTGCAAAACTTTTGTAAAGTGTTTGAATCACCCATTACATCCAGTTCATGGTTTTTTGAAATGGCAAAAATTGTGGAGGAAAGAGGTATACAGCAGTGTGAAGAAACATCGAATAAAGTTAGAAAATTTATACATAACAAATTGGAGAGAGAAAATGAAGATACTTCAGAGATAAAAGATGTGGCAGTGAGTTGCGATGGATCTTGGTCAAAAAGAGGTTTTACATCTAAATGTGGTGCTGTGTGTGTAATTAACTTAGACACAGGATTTGTAATAGACTTTGAAATTTTGTCTAAGTATTGTGCAGTTTGTAATGAACATATGAATGATGATGATCCAGACAACAGTTGGTATGAAGAACATGAGAATAGTTGTCAAAAGAACTTTGATGGTAGTTCACCAGCTATGGAAACGGCAGGATGGTGTAGGTTGTGGGCAAGAAGTGTTGAAAAATGTAAAATGAGATATGTGACAGTTATATCAGATGGGGATTCGAAAGCTTATAACTCTGTAGTTGATGCAAAACCTTATGGTGCTGATGTTATTATACGAAAAGAAGAATGTATGAATCATGCGCAGAAGAGAATAGCCAATGAGTCCTTACATCATGTCTTGTGGTCATTTGCCTCAAAAACAATATTTTTTGGCCTTCAAAGAATGAAATTCATGATTGCTAAGGGAATTATACAGTTCAATCATGGATTCCTAACTGCAACTTTCTCTGGCTTAGGGGAAGTTGGGTTTGCTGTGGCAGCAAGACAAGAGAAAGAACGACTGAGGAAGGATTTAGCAGTGACAAAACAAAAGGATATAAGAAGAAATAAAAGGAGGAGAATCACAGAAGAAGAAGCTAAGAAAACAAGAGAAGAAGGAACAACATATGAAGCAGGAGGACTTTGAATAACTGGGTAGAGGACAGACTGGAAAATAGGGAAGAGGCCCACCCCTGGCAAAAAAAAAAAACCCTATTCAATGAAATTTTGACCTCAGTAATCCCCAGGGGTGAGGCAAAATCCTTTTGCCGACAAAGGCCAAACTTAAAATAACTTATATTGGTAAGTAAATGAAAATTTTTGACAAAGTAGTGATGTGGTAACAGTTTATATATTTATATAATTTTTAATCGCGTTTTTCTCAAAACTAACTTTTTTGCCTTTAGGTACACTTTTTGCTCACAATTATTGATCAAATTGATTGACTTTTTGAGGCAAGTTAGGTTTGTTATTCATGTACACAGGTATGTACTTGAATTTTTCCAAAAACAAATATTTTTATTTTTATGATTATTTATTTTTAATTTTTTTCCGTTTTTGCTAAATTTCCATTTTTTGGTGGAATAAAAATTCACAAACAATTCTCACTTACACAAAATAGGAAAAATAACTTCCTTGGCATGCAAAGGAACATTTTAGCTATATAATCATATCAATAACATTAATTTTGATTTTGATTTTTTTTTGGAAAATGTACCGAAATGATTTTTTTCTTTTTTTTATCATAACTATATATTTTTTTTTCAAAACGCAAAAACTCTTGTGCAATATAAAGGTGCTGTAGGCACTGTAATGTCACAAAAAAATCCTCCTCCTAAGTCAAATACTTTTTTTGGGGGAAATATTTTTCTGAAAAATCCTTCACGGGGGTGGAGGGTATCCTTAAGCGGTAGAAGAGGAGGAGGATGTGGGAGAACGAACCTCTATCTGCAAACGTTTTTCCGCTCCGTATCAGGTGATGCACTGTCGCACGCTCTTTCCCTGATGATATTAAATGGCAAGTTTGTTTGCTGTTTATTCTTAATGCTTTTTTTTTCCATTCTCTCCATAATATCCGATCACATTAAGCGGTAGAAGAGGTGGAGGATGCGGGAGAATGAACCACTATCTGCAAATGTTTTGTCGCCTCGGTATCAGCTGATGCACACTCGCACGCTATTTCCCTGACGATATTATATCGCGAGTTTGTTTGCTGTTGTTCCTAATGCTCATCCACGTACTGTACTTAGCATTTTTTCCATTGTCTCCTTAATATCAGATGGCATTAATCGGTAGAAGAGGAGGAGGATGCGGGAGAACAAACTTCTTTCTGCAAACGTTTTGCCGCCTCCTTATCAGCTGATGCACACTCGTACGGTATTTCTTTGATGATATTATATAGCAAGTTTGTTTGCTGTTTGTTCTAAATGCTTTTTTTTTCCATTCTCTCCATAATATCCGATCGCATTAAGCGGTAGAAGAGGAGGAGGATGTGGGAGAACGAACCTCTATCTGCAAACGTTTTGCCACCTCGGTATCAGCTGATGCGCTCTCACACGCTTTTTCCTTGACGATATACAAACCTTAACACACACACAGTTAGAACAAGCGATATATCCATGCAGTATGCTGGGTAAAGAGAAACATGGCAGTATGGCGGGAAAGTGCCTCCTAGGCGGTCGATTATTTACAAAAATGAAAATTTTTTATTCAAATTTTTTTGCATGGGCATTATTTGTGTATTTCGCATTTTTTTACTATTATTTTTTGGGAGCGTTATTCCAATTTTGCGGATTTTAAACACGTAAAAAGCGAACTGAGTGTATAAGAAAATTATTACACTGGTTTAACATATTTCAACAATATATATATTAGATATTAGACTGATATAATTATCAATAATTTCAACTACTTACAGCCAGGTCAACACTAAAGCATTTGGTGAACATGTATGTGTGCAGTCTATATACATGAGCCATTATTTCCCTTATATGAGTGGCTGAGTCAAGGCAAAATGCTCTGACTCTTTGGGAAGAGAAAATACAGGAGGGGATTCCCAGTCCCCTCACTCCTTCCCATTAAGTCGACTCTTACAACAAGCGGTGGAACATGGAGGAAGTATTCAAGCCCCCATCCTCAAGGGTCCAATACCAACAACAAACACAAGATACATATATATTGTCTCTGTAGTTCTTTCATTTAGGCTCAGCGTCAGAGGATGAGCCAATTGATCTATTGTAAAGAGAGAGCTTTATCCAGTATTCTCATTTACAGTATTTTACTATTGATATCTAATTACAGGTTCGAACCTGCTGCAGTGGCGCTGATATATGCTCTAAATGTTGGAAATTTATGACTGTTGCTATAAAAATTTTGGATGCAGCACTTAGAGGTAAATTTTGTGCCAATTTGTTATTTTATTCTTTTTTATGAGCACATTGCCATTGAAACTACCACCACATAACTTTCATATGGTATGAGGTCCATTTCATTTCACATTTGTTTTTTTAATTTGGCTCTCAAATGAGAGGGTACATGAGTGTGGCAACTACTATAGCAAAGACATTGAGGTGGCCTTACTTCCATAAGCAGTGTAATCCTCACATCCTTGTCCACATCTTTTTGGCAAGGAAAATTATCATTCAACGAGGGATGGATTAATAGCCCTCCAGTTCCCTTAGCACTTGTTGTTGATTTTGACTATACTTAGAGAATATGGGAGTGCAGGTCTTTTATCAAATTGCCAGAGATGTAAGGTTTATATTGGTATTAGAACATTTCACAATTGTAAACAAGCATAACATGGTCTGTGAGTCATTGAACTCCAAAGATGTAAAAGCAAGTATATATTCATATAAAGCCACAAGCTGTTAAAGTTAGAAAATAAAATATCTGAAGAATTAGAAGCTCCTTCAGTAATATCCGAAATATTTACCTTTATAAGGGAGTGGGTGAAAATCATATGCCAAGCAGTATCTTAAAAAATTGATAGACGATATTGGAAACATTAGTTTACGTGCAGTGAACAGGTTTTAAAAGTAAATAATTCTTATCTGCATATTGTCATGAACTGTGGCTTATATATATTATGTATATCATTTATCAGTATTGAATATGGGATTAATGTTGATTTAATTCTCTTCATTATGGTATTCATTACACACTCTCCTCCCCATTTACCATGCTTTGTAGTTCTTTTCTAGTTTCTTAATTTTTATATATATATATATATATATATATATATATATATATATATATATATATATATATATATATATATATATATATATATATATATATATATATATATATATATATATATATATATATATATATATATCTTTGCAATGTCCCAAATTTGCTATGATAAATATTCTATCGTTATACATCTCCATGATATTTCTTTTTTGGTCCTATCAAAGGTTGTAAGGAGGAAAGTGAGATGGCAAAAGAGAAAAAAAAGTGCGCAACCATTATCACTTGTAATGTATATATTGATGCTTTTATGATTATAATGGAATATTCTTTTTATTGCCTCTGGAATTTATTAGGCAGCTATTGGAGGGCTGTTTTAGTAAAGATAGGACGAGGAATGCAGCCTTATTATTACAACCCACATATCTTAATGTAATCCAAGATTATGAACAGAGTTTGGTTTTGAATGCAATATAAGATGCAATTCTGTTGTGCAATATGTTGACTGACATTACAGTACTGTACATATACATGTGTATATACTGTTCTATAAGACAATATTGTTGTTATTAGCAAGAATTTTGTGTATATTTGAGTAGTAGTGTATTCAGGTGAAGTGTTTAATTATTCTGTAGTTGAGTATATGCTATATTTATATAAGGGTTAACTTTGATGTTGCAAAAGTATTTTAATTTTAATTTATGTGACATCTGGAATTAAAGATCCTCTGGTAGAAAGCAGTGGACATTAATTTTTTTTTTAACCACTATGGCCTGGTGGTCAGAATGCTCAACTTGAGAGATGACAGACCTGCGATTGAGCTTACAGCGAGGTGTTTGGAAGGCATTCCAACCTTAAATCTCTTACTCCAATCTGTTTGAGTCCACTCCCATAACGGGGACTAATTGTGATGCATAAAAAAAAACATGAAGTAGAGAAAGAAATATACAAATTTCAGATTGCCATCAATTTCATTTCTTCCTTGTCCTTAAACTTCTACCTTTTTTTTATCAGTGTTTTCTTGGTACCAGCACCTGATGCGGGTAATTTTCTTTGCTTGGTCCAGTGTCACAGTCATTAAAAAAAAAAAAAGATTCAAAGAGTTATTTTTTACGTTTACAGTTGAGTGGTCATTACAAGCACACAAACATTCGAGCTGTGAGTCACATTTGGTTATTAGTTGAATAATGTTTCAAGGAAATGTATGCTGTAAAAAGATTTAGCTCCAGTCCTTGAAGATTAGCAGGATTTAGTATCTTCTACTTATTATTTGTTATGTGTCACTTTAGTAATTTGATCGTATAATGGAAAA
The DNA here is from genome assembly GCA_037179515.1 of Halocaridina rubra. NCBI lineage: Eukaryota > Metazoa > Arthropoda > Malacostraca > Decapoda > Atyidae > Halocaridina > Halocaridina rubra. Next base: position 364,767 of record JAXCGZ010007547.1, on the reverse strand, counting down.
AGCAGATCATTCATCCTGTTGCAGAGGGGTTAAACAGTTTCCATGATATGCAGGATGATTAGAAGCAGATATCTTGTACTTCAAGAAGGCTGTATGGCACTTTTCTCCTAACACTGTATCAGACACGACTAAAGTATCTTGTGAAACCATGAAGAACAATGCACTAAGATTAAGATGCTGTAATATGAAGTGATGAAAAATCTTTTGATAACAAAATAAGAAGTAATAAAAAGGTGTGGAGATATACTTCAGTGGATGGCAAAATTTTTTATTTTTTTTATTTTTATTTTTATTTTTTTTCACCGGGACCGGCCAAAAACTAATAAAATAATACAGCCCTCATCGGGCCTGGGCGCAAAGAATACATAAAGTAAAGAGAAACAGAGATGGAGAGTGTAATGACTTATCAGATGTGAGGGGATAATAAAAGAGACGTGTAATGAACATCCAAGAATATTCAGTGTTGATGTAGGCATAGAAAAAGAACCGTAACTGAAGGAAGACTTCACATCAATATGTGTTTACTGAAATGCCCACAAAGGAAACTCATATCCTCAGCCATCATGTATCCTAAAGAATTCCATTAAACAATGTACCAGATATAAAATAAGTAAGAACTCTTGTATATAGCTACAGGCCTTGAATTAGAAGAGTTGGATTGGGTGAAATACAGTGACGAAAATATGGTTATCATGTCATCATTTCTCAACCTTTATAGTGGCCTTGTAGGTCAAGTAGGTATGACCTCAATTACTCTATAAATATTGTTATATACAGTATATGTATTTGGTTACTGTATGGATAGATTCCAGTAATCTTCCTTTCCTCTTGAAAAAATGAAACTATGTGGAATCTTTCTAGCATCATTTAGAACCAAAGTGTTGGTTTTCATTAGTATTTTCTGTATTTGAATAGTTATGTTACTGGTTCAATAGAAGATTTTTGGTGGACTTTTAAATTGTAAAATGTGCCTGATCAAGTATTTCAGTGGATTACCTTTAATAAATCAATATTTTACTGAAATTATAGTAACAATGGTCCTGTCTTACTCATGGATGGTCATCTTCTCAGAGGAACTAGGGAATCCTTTGTCGTCACCCCTGATATTTCTAAGCCTTTTGACAGAGTCTGACTTAAGGCTTTGTTGGCCAAACTCCCTGCTTATGGCTTCACCCCTTCTCTCTGTTTTCTGATTTCCAGTTTTCTCTCTGACCGTTTTATATCTGGTTGTTGGAGGTTCAGCATCTAGCCCATTCCCTGTTACCAGTAGTGTTTCACAGGGCTCTGTTCTTTCTCTTCATCAATGATATTATTCAGTTCCCATCCTCCTTTCCTCTACACGCCTTTGCCGATGATTCTACCCTTCATTTTTCCTCTCCCTTTTTTTCACAGTCTTCATATGTTACTCGTAATCAGTCTTGTATCACTCTTTCTTCTACTTTCAATATTGATTTGCAGAGGGTATCTGAGTGTGACACCCAAAATTTAGTCTTCGAAACTAACGAAATTTACCCTCATAATTCTGTTACCATATTAGGAATCCAAATATCCTCTAACTTGTCTTGGCAGAATCACATAATTCCCAAAAATAAGGGCTTCTATTTTGTTTTTACCATTACTTTTTCTCTTTACAGTTACTTAAAATATATAAAGGTCTTATCCGTCCCCGCTTAGAATATTGCTCGCACATCTGGGGTGCTTCTTCATATACTTATCTTCTTGATAGGGTTGAATCTAGGGCAGTCAGACTCATTAATGATCCTGCTCTTGCTTTTAATCTGGATTCTCTTTCACTTTGCCGTAAGGTATGATCCCTTGCTCTTTTCTATTGCTACTACTTCCATGGCTGCTCTGATTTGTTGGAGACTTGCATCCCTCTCCCACTGCCTAGGCTGCGTAACACTCGCCAAGCTCCCTTGTCTCACAAGTACTGTGTGGAGATTTGTAGCTCGCAGATTGATCGGTCCAGTGACTGCTTTTTCCCATTTACCTCCAGACTGGAACTCTCTTCCGCCTTCTGTCTTTCCTATTTCTTATAACTCATCTTCCTTCAACAAGCGGATCTATCGTCATCTCAGGGCCTAATTCTACCATATCTCTATGTCCTCAATACTTCGACTATTCTTTCAGCCTGTCCTTTTCCTATTGTGTATCATTACCTCATCTCTGCTTTGTCCATAACCTTTTATTTTTCTTCGTCTTAACATTATCTCTGTGCCTGGGCCTAATGCCTGTCCTGTTGTCATGCTCATGCAAAATAAGAAATTCAACTGATGTTTACTGCTCTTGTGGCCCATCAGTGACCACCACACACACAGGCTATGTCCATCCCCATTGTGGACTTAGGGTAATTGAGTATATTAACTTTTGGAGTTATGCATACATATGCAATGCCTCATACCGCCCTTGTAAAGGAGGTGGGCGAGCCAAGAAACACACATTCACCATGATCCATGCATACCTCAACCACTCCTCTTAGCTTCTTGGGAATAAAGGGTTGCCACATTTTGGCCCCTTCCACCCTGCTTTGGTCATTCACAAGGTAGGTGGGCAAGGATAATCTACAATAAGGCCCGACAGCTACAGCTTGTTTACCCACACTGCTTCATCACATGGCAACTCCCCTCACACCTATCCATCACAGTTCACTGAGCCAGCAGGTGCGAGACATCCCTTTGGCCCGTATCACCTATACACAATCTTCCTCCACTCATTCCTATCTCTTGCATGCTTTCTTCCCTGCTCCACTGGCATTCCACATGCATTCAGTGCTCTTTTCACATCATCCCTCCCTCTCATACTCTAGGTCTTCCTATTGGCCTAACTCTAATCACCTCTACACTCCACACTCTCTTCACTATTCGTTCATCACTCATCCTTTCCATTTGCCCAAAGCAACTGAACACTGATCTAACCTATCCGACAGCTTCCTTTCAACACCCGTTCTCTGCCTGACATCCTCATGTCTTACCCTATTTACTCTAGATACACCAAGCATATATCTCAAACACCTCATCTCCATTACATTCAACTCATTCCTTTCAGCCTCTCTTGCATTTCAAGTGTCTGTTCCATTCAGTGCAGTCGGCACCGTCTCACCTTCATATATCCTTCTCTTTGCATTCATTCCCAAATAGACATTTACTTGCTTCCTTCACTCTATAACTTACCTCTGCATCCACCATATTCAGTCTGACAATGTTAACACTCCTTGTGCATCTCATGACTTTTCTTTTACCAATATTTACTCTCAATATTTACGCACCTTAACAAACTCAAGTCACTAAATGATTCAGTTCATTCTCAATATCAGCCACCAGTACAATATCATCCACAAATAGCAACTGATTCAATTTCCACAGCCTTCCACACTCACCCACTAATTCCAAAACCTCTGTATAATACTCTTTCATTTACTTCCCTTACCACTCCATCCATATACACATTAAACAACCATGGAAACATTATACACCCTATATGTAACCCTACATTCACCTCATATCTATCACCCATACCATTTCCAACTCTATCACATGGTCTACTTTTCATGTAAAAATCTTCAGTGCTTCTAGCAAGCTTCCACTTATTCCATACAGTAGCATCGCACTCCACAACCTCTCTTCATCAACCCTGTCAGAGCTTTCCCTTAGTCCATAAAAGCCCAAAAACTGTCCCTACCTTTCTCCAAGCACTTCTTACACACCTTTCTTACCACAGACACCTGATCCAGACAACCTCTTCCTCTCCAGAACCCACATTGTTCTTCCTCTATCAATCTCTTGGTACCTTTCCTATTTCTCTTGATTAACACTTCCATAAACCTTACCAACTACACTCAACAAACTAATTCCTGCAAAGCTTCTACACTCATACTTATCTACTTTCCCTATGTAAATTAGAACTACTCATGCCCTCCTCCAAGCAACTGGGACCCTCTCTTTCTAGAAACACATTCAACAACCTAATCATCTATTCTAATACCACCCACCTTTTGACAGCATTCAGCATGACACCCATATATCCCTGGTGCTTCACCTGCTTTCATTTCTCTCAATGCCAAATGTACTTCCTCTTTAGTTATTTCTCCAGCATTCTCATCACCTAACATTGGCATTCTTCATTCATTTCTCAAGCCACATACTCTTCCTCTCTTTCATCTTTCTCACTTAGCATTTCCTTGAAATATTCAGCAAATGTCTCGCCTTTTATTTCCTCTACTAGCAATTGCCCATCTGCTCCTTTCACCCTCTCCTCCCTACCAAACTTACCTTTCCTCATTTCCTTAATTTTTTTTACTTCCTTCGAAAATATCTTTTTATTACTTTCAAAATCCTGAGACAAGCATCTACTCTACCTTTCATCCGCCTCTCTCTTTGCTTCCCTCACCATACGTTTCGCTAACTTCCTCTTTGCACAATGCCTCTCATACCTCTCTACATTACCTACCTACAACCATGCCTCAAACGCCTGCTTCTTTTCAGTCACTACTGCAACCACTTGCTCATTCCACCATTCACTACCTTTCCTTTTACTTCCACCAGTTATTCTCCTTCCACACACTGCCTCGGCACACTTTACGATTTTCTCCTTGAAACATCCCCATTCTTCTTTCACTTCCTCCTCCACTTTGTCTTTCACTACATTCCTCAGACTAGCCTTATACTCACATTCTTTCTCTTTCTTATTCAGTTCACTCACTTTTAGCACCTCTCTTCCTCTCTCATGTCTCCTCTTTCTCCACTTTTCTCCCACACTACTTTCCACTAAATAATGATCAGAAATTCCACCACTAACTCCTCTCAGTATATTCACATCCAATACTCTTCCAATCACTATCCTGTCCACCACAACATAATCCATTATAATTTTCATTAATTCCCTGTTACTTCCTCCTACTTTGGGAATTCGAACCTGGTGCATGTAAAACATGATCGCACAAGTTTGTGCAAGAGAGCGAACTGGAACATCCTGTCAAGTTTCTGAATTATAGTGGCTGCTTTTCAGAAAAGAGGTTAAGTTTTACAATTTTACTTCTTTCCTTAAGCACTGTGTTGTGGAATGACATTCAGTAGGATAGTGAATTGTTGTGGGACCACAGTAGCAGAGTGACCAGAGTGCATAACTCGGGAGTTGACAGGCCTGCGATTGAGCTCACTGTGGGGTGCTAGGAAGTGCATCCAGCTTTAATTCTCCATCCACGCACTATGTCCACCCTCATATTGTGGACTATTTGTATACATCAAATGTGGAGAATGAGTTGTATGATGTGGTTTTCAGATGATTCCATGGTTTGCAATGCCACCTTAACAGTTCAATCTGTATTTGAATTACTTATTGCTAGAAGAGTTTATAATATAGACTGTGGCAATGAAAATTATTTAAGGAGAGCATATAAGAATTTATTGGATTATTATTGTTGCAGTCTGTATTAGAATGTATTCTATATCTTTAGAGGACTTTGGCTATCAGCATCTGCTATGGGTATATTCGGGACGTCGTGGCGTTCACTGTTGGGTATGCGATGCCAAAGCTAGGAGTCTCTCCCAGTCTTCCAGATCGGCTGTGGCTGAATATTTGCAGTTAATTCGGGGAGGTGACAGTGTGGCAAAAAAAGTTAATCTTCAACAGAAGTTGCATCCTTCCATAGAGTAAGTTATTAAATGTGTTTAGATGTCATGAAAAGTAGAAATTATATTGTATTCTATAGAGTATGTTATTTCATTACATACACCTTGGAGACATAAAAGAGTTGTTTTCTAAGAAAGTCATTTGGTATAGAGGGTGATTAGGAATGAGAAATCTTAATGTGTTATGGTTTTGGATAGATATATCTTCCTTGCAATGCCTCATTTCCCTTGTACTTCCTAATCTTTGCCACAAAAGCATATTAATTGTTGAATTACTTGACATGTCATGGATGACCCTATAACTAACTATTTGAGCATCTTATAATCTTAAACAATATATTTATGCAATATTTCTTACTGGTGTATTGATATCTTAGACTATTATTTTACCAGAAAGACATTATTGTCCATAGGCAGGAGTATAATGCCCTGCACACTGATATCTTCCAAGTTTACTAATGAAATTAATACATATGTTTGTTTTATATCTATTTCAGAACATCTTTTATAGTTTGCTTTCACATTTAATTCCTCATACTATAGAACTCTCAGTACTGTATGACAATTAATGAAACAAGTAACTAACCTTAACTATAGTATAAACCTTGTGCCAAGTTATGATTTATATAAAACATAATTTCCGATTTTCCATGCAGCCCATCAAGACTATCCTTCTCAGTGTGTGATTTGTCTTGCTATTTCCCTTTCCAGTGAAGGTTTTACCAATTTAAAATTTAATCCCATTCAGAACAATATGGAACTAATTGGTCTTGCCACACTCACGTTGGTGATCCGTTTTACAAACTTTAAAGTTCAGATATGTTGCTTTACCAAGCCAGCTGACAACATTCTATCTTGTGAGATTAAAACTTTATAGAATTAAATAGGGGAAGGATGGTGGGTTTTGATAGGCTGTTGGAAACTCAAAAGATTATAACAACCTTAGAATTTGAGGAGGGTGAAAAGGGAATTCTCAACCTCTTGAAAAGAAAATCAACCTATCTAATCCTCTCCATAAGTCTTGGCCTTGGAGTTTAGCCAAGGCTGCTTCTTAAAGTAGCAGTTATGAATATAGAAATATCAAGAAATGTAAGACGGTCTTGACAGTAATCCTGGTTAGATGCTAATGATAATGAAGTTAATAAGATTGATCTGGCTGTTTTGTACTGCCTGGATGTAGATTTTCTTTGTGCCACTCTAGAGAATGGATGCTTGGGAAAGAGTGAAGACCATATTTCCCCCAAAATAATCCAGACATGAAGAAACTGGAGGGGTGATAGGAGTATTTTGAGGTTAATAACCGTACTGTCTGAGATAGGACTGAATTATCCCGCATTTCATTGCAGATTGTCCTCCTTTTGCCTTCTGGAGAGCATGCCTGGTGGGCATCAAGAGCCTTTGAGCTCTGCTTGACCTCCAAATGATTGTAAAGACTTCAGAACCTTTGAACATCGACTTAGTTAAGGAAATATATTGATAAACATTCAACAAATCCAAGGGATTTTGAATGCCTATACTCTACTGTTACTGCATTGTAGTCTGCTTGGCAAAACATTTCTTCTTTTCTGCTATGGCTAGTAAGAGTACCTGAGTATCAGCAATGATAAACTTTACTTTCTGAATTCCAGTGACCATTCTGACTGAAGGCACCTTTGAAGAGATATGCTGAAATTTTTATTTTTGTCTATCAGCATTATTTTAAATGCTAGTTCCTATTGGTTCATATTTCGTGTCCTCAATTAGCCTCCTCTTTTTATGCAGTGAACTACACTTGTGTCATGGTGTAGATGGAAATGGCACTATCTGTTAGCGTTTACATTTTCCAAACTGATGTATTCAGCTGACAATTTTATTCATGTTGATGTTGTAGTGACATCCATATAGATGTTCAGGAAGGCATTGGAGGATGTAAGAAATCTTTTATTTAAAATTTAATTGCAGCTGCCCATTTCTCCGGAAGTAGTGTAGCTACTTTCTTGTATGGGAGTCCTCTTTTCACCGATTGAACAAGGAACTTGATCATTTCTTTTATGGTGTTTCTCAGAATAGTCCACTTTAGATTTTGACTTCCCACTTGAAGACTCATGGTTTCATCATGCAGATATTTTGCTTTTTCAAACGAGGGAAGCTTGCTGTATTCTTGGGACAGTTCCCAGAGGATATCCAGCCATTCCTAGTTGTAGGTAGGTAGCAGACGTGACTACTCGTAGTTTACCAAGAAGCCTTGTTTCCTTAACTTTTCCAGAACATCTATTATTGCAATGCAACGAGATGCATCCATCATGCTTGTTACTAACCAATCATCCAATTAAGCAGACATTTGAATCTGCCTTCCCAAAGTTCTTTAGCAAAACCAGTGCTTAAGGAACGGATTAAACATGGAACCACAACACCCCAATGCGACAGTTCATGCAGCCAAAATTGTTAAGGAAATACTTGACAACATAGACACACATCTCACCACATCTCACCACCTTGGAAACTTTTGAACCACCAAGGTGATAAAACAAACCAAGAGGTATAACCTCTAACCTACGGGCCGTTCTTTGAACAAGGGCCCGTGCCAACACAAGGTTGGCTTTAACCTCAAACAACAACAACAATCCATCTGCCCATATAGTTATAGGCTTTAAGCACTGGTTTTGCTAATGCTGAAACGCTCAACTCTATAGCTTTCCCAAAAGAATGTATAGTACTGCATGTGAGGGGCATAATTATTTTTTTTATCCTTGATGGATATGTCATACCTATAGTCCCTTTTTATACACCTGAGGAGAGCAAGGGAAATCGTGATCCTCCATGTGAATGGAAGTTCCTCTTTGGATATTTTACATACCCTTTAAGGAGTAGCCCGAGAGCAAGTCTGTTGATCTTTTTCCTGGAAACTGATATGGAATAAGTCTGATGAATGGCCTATTTCTATAATCCCTCTATGAGATAACAGTCTAAATAGTGTCTGCCTTCTGAGTCTTATATTTGATTGCAAACAATTCAGATGCTTTTAAGACCCCTTATTACGTGTTACTCTTATTTTCATGAACAAAACCTAAACTCTCATTTTTCAGGGTGAAGACCCAATTCTGTGTGACCCTGATACATTTTGCCCTCTTCCTTCCGTGTGTGGGCAGTCTGTTTAACTAGATGGCATCCTTCATATGAGTAAGGGTTTAGAATGGAAATTTCATTGCTCTCTAGTCTTTTTTTTTAATTAATATATAGAATACAGCATGCAGTTGTCCCTTATCGATCGTGGTCAGTTGGTTCTGCCACTCCCTGCATAAATAAAAGATCACATGTAAAACCTGTATAGAAAAGTGTCAATACTTGCCTGTACCTTATTCCCAACCTCCTTTATACTTTAAACCGGCGTTTCTCAACCATTGCTCCCAGGTGCACTGGTGCGCTCTGAAAGGTAGCCAGGTGCGCCCCAAATTAATGAAAAGTAATTTGTGATTTTTTTTTATATAAAAAATCTGTATGTTCAAAAAAACTACGGATAGGCACATGGCTCCCATGTCTGCATCGAGTCTTTGTCGTTTGATATTTTAAACTGGATGCTCATTTCCTTAATCTTTAAAAAGGAATGGATTATTCTTTCCGTTTTCCCTTCCTCAGTGGATTTAAATCAGTCATATTCTCTCTCTCTCTCTCTCTCTCTCTCTCTCTCTCTCTCTCTCTCTCTCTCTCTCTCTCAATCTCTCAATCTCTCAATCTCTCAATCTCTCTCTCTCTCTCTCTCTCTCTCTCTCTCTCTCTCTCTCTCTCTCCTCTCTCTCTCTCTCTCTCTCTCTCTCTCTCTCTCTCTCTCTCTCTCTCCCCCCGTATTGTGAGTATGCAGTTGGAGCTCAACTTGCCCCCTCTTGTGGAGAGGATTTATGCCAATGTGTCCTATTTTACTGTTAAGTGTCTTCACTACCCCTTTCTTGCTCCGTACTTCTCTGCTGTCATGAGGACGTCCCTGGATCCAGACGCACCCAGGCTCCCACTTCGAGCAGGAGGTCATAACCTTATCAGGGTGGTGAGTGACATTCTCCGTGGCCTTGACATCGACCTGCCAGTGCAGGCGGCTGTCCCAGATTTACCACCCTGGCGTGTCCCCCTCCCTGCTGTCACATATACACCGACCTCGAAGGATGTCTATCCCCCCTTGCAGAGACAGTTAGCTCTGGAGACTATCGCTGATGTATCCACGTCTGTCCCTGCAGCACACCACGTCTATGTTGATGGTTCTGTGCAAGCAGATGGGAGGGCGGCATGTGCTGTGTTTTCCCCCACCATGGAGCCGCCTGTGCCGGCTGATTCATGGATTGGCCGTAGACTACCCACCTCGTCGAGCTCCACCTACTGTGAACTGAATGCTATCTTGGATGCCATGACTCTCCTTGTTCGACGGCGAGTGAATGGGGTAATAATTTGTGACTCCCAATCGGCCCTACAAGCCCTATCCTCGCCAAGACCTATCTGTGGCCGTGCTGTGGGAGATATACTATATCGCCTTGCGGCCGCTCGGGATGCTTCTTTTGTTGTGTCGTTTGTATGGACTCCATCCCACATTGGGCTGACTGGCAACGACACAGCGGATCGTCTTGCCAAGGTGGCCTGTATGCTGGATGGGCATGCTGTGGACGCTGAGCCCTCCCTCCGATGCCTACGTAACATCATCTACTCAGCTGGGTTTGCCATGACGGTCCAGCGCAGGGACACGGAGAGGGCCAACAGTGTGTCCATACAGCACCATAATCACTTTCTTCACAGTCGCTACAAGTATCGCAGACGCGGGTTAATGGTGCGGAAAAACAATGTAGTTAGTGCTCGGCTCAGAATGGGGTATCGGCCTTTATGGCAGGTCTCCCAGACTCTAGATATGCCACAGTACACCTCCTGTAAATTATGCGACCGTCCTAATGCTAACACTCTTGACCACTATTGTCTTCAGTGCCCCACAGTGAGAGATGTTTTACCACGAGGTCAGAACTTAATACAGATCTGCTCATTTTTACTTAATGATGACAACCTTGATGTTATTCTTGCTCGTTATCCTCACTTTGGTGGCCATTAATTATATTGAATTATACATATATTTTCTGTATGTTGCTGTATAATTCTGTTTGTGCATTCTGCGTTTCTCTGAGCTTTACTTTTGCATATAATGTACTCTGTGCTGCCATACTGTGAGTTGTGTGTTAGTATTCAGCAATGTTTTATCAATGTGTACACCTCCCTGTAAACTATGTTCAATTCTTGGTTTTGTATCCATTTGAAGCATTATTTGTATGAACTCATGTAATGTCTGACGCCTTGGCGCAATAAATTAATAAAATAAATAAATAATCTCTCTCTCTCTCTCTCTCTCTCTCTCTCTCTCTCTCTCTCTCTCTCTCTCTCTCTCTCTCTCTCTCTCTCTCTCTCTCTCTTTCTCTCTCTCTCTCTCTCTCTCTCTCTCTCTCTCTCTCTCTCTCTCTCTCTCTCTCTCTCTCTCTCTCTCTCTCTCTCTCTCTCTCTCTCTCTCTCTCTCTCTCTCTCTCTCTCTCTTTTTTTTTTTGAAGGGTTGATATAAAATCTTAGAACAACATGTCCTAAAGCATGTGAGGGGCAGCTGTAATGACATTTGAGTACAGGAATCGGCGGTACTCCTTTGACCTAAGTGTTGCGAGGGACATCTAAAAAATTGAACATGAAGAGATGACCATTCATTAATTTTGGATTTCCATCAAAGAAAATCCTTCAATAGCTCGTAAAGCACTGAATATTTTATTGTAGTTCTTCACATCATACCTCCGTGAATTAGAATTTTCTGCATTTACCAACATTAAATGTAAAAATAGATCAAATATTAGATATATTGATGAGGAAATGAGAGTATTCTTATTATATATAAGGCCTAATATTGAAAAAATTGCCTAAGCACATCAAGCACAGGTCTCACACAAGCATAGTTGATAAAATATATTGTAATGTCTTAAAAATACATGCTTATTTCAAGAGCATTCTTTATAATTTTACTATTTTGCAATTTTATGGATAACTTTATCATATTAATATATTAAGTGCGCTCTGATTTAAAAAAGGTTGAGAAACGTTGCTTTAAACCATGCATAGACTACTTCAGTGTACTTGAATTTTCCCTAACACAAATTTATATTGTGTAAAAAAGAAAAAGTACTGTACATCAGTAAATCTAATTATTTTTTATAGGGAAAATTTTGAGAATTTTCATATTTCCTTAATTTTTCCTGAACGCATAGATTCAAAATCTCCATGTTGCAAAGTGCTGGATGCAGGACAGCTTTCAATGTGTGTGGATGTGTGTGAATTTAGTAATATAAGTACATTATTTAATTTTCATTTGATTATATGTTGATAATATCAAGTTCTGTTTAAATTCATGTTATGTTAAAATCGGTTTTTGAGAATGCTTTTTATTTAAGTCTTTCAATTAAAAATTTTCTAATGCTGTACTAAAGAAGTATGGTGGCATACATATTCATGTTTGTGGTGAGGCAACTGTATCAGTGTCATTAGATGATAATCTAGTTGAAAATTATCCTACCCTACTCGATTGTGATTGGATTAAATCTTTAGGTATTTCTGTGGATGAAGTAGTCTCTCCTAACCCTAATATACATATTCAAAATGTAGCTGATGGCACAGTAAATTTTTTCTGAATGAGCTTCCAGATCTTTTTGATGAATCGTCAGTTGGAAATCTGAAAGGGATAGTAGTAAGTATTGAGATATCTCCTGAGGTTCTTCCTAAATATTGTATTTCTATAATGATTCCCCATGCTTTAAAAGAAAAGATTGATATAAAACTAGATAGACTTTTGAAAGAGGTCATTACTGAGCCAGTGAATTATTCAAAGTGGGCTGATCCAGTAGTACCAGTATTGAAATCTAATAAAACAGTCCAACTATGTGGTGATTATCGTCTTACCTGTAATAAAGCCCTAATTTTGGATAAGTATCCCTTGCCTAACTTAGAGGAATTACTAGGATGTAATTCTGGGAGTAAATATTTCTCTAAGTTGGACATGTCGCAAGCATGTATGCAATGGAGTTTGGATGATGAATCTAAAGAATTGACTACTATTAACACACATCGTGGGTTATTTAGGTATAACAGGTTGTATTTTGGTATTGCCTCTGCTCCATGTATTTTTCAGCAAACTATGAAGTCTGTGCTTTGTAGGATTCCGGGAGTGGCTATTTTTCTAGATGATATCTTAGTTTCTGGAAAGAGTAAAGACGAACGTGTAGCTAAAGTCAGATTGGTTTTGCAGAAATTAAATGATGCAGGATTTAAACTAAGTAAGGATAATTACACTTGGTTGAGCCAGGAAGTAGAGTATCTAGGGTACAAGGTAGATGCATCAAGTATTCATCCTACTGAGAAAAAGCTAGAAAATATTAAGAACGCCCCTAGGCCTAAAGATGTAACACAGCTGAAAACGTATCTGCCTACTGAATTTTTATAGGAAGTTTCTCCCTAAAGCTGCCAGTTTCCTAGAACCCCTAAGTATAAGTTATTACGAACCAATGAAAAGTGGATTTTGGGTAAAAAACAGCACGGTGCGATTGAGAAATCTAAGGAAATTCTACATTGTTAGTTCATTTTGACCCCTCATTACCTATAACTGTATCTGCCGACAGTAGTTCCTACGACATTGGTGCAGTGCTATCTCATCGTATTGATGGTGTAGAGAGACCTGTATATTTTGTTTTGAGGACTCTGACTAAAACTGAGCGACGATATTCTCAGCTTGAATGAGAAGTGTTGAGTTTAATTTTTGCAGCTAAGAGATTTCATGTCTATTTACGGGGGCAAGAGTTTAAAAAGAGTCTTTCAAAAGGTTATCATAATCATCATTTAGCTTGACATAGCCATTAACGTATGTAGTAGGTTGGCCAATGGCACCAATCGCCCGTTGCAATGCTACAGCTGAAGAGTCTTTTGGGCTTAAATAAAACTGTCCAGGACAGTTCGATGTTAAGTCTTCCTTCAGTTACAGTTCTCTTTCTATGCCTACATCAACACCGAATATTCTTGGATATTCGTTACACATGTCTTATTATCCCTTCACATCTGACAAATTACAATATACTCCCCATCTCTGTTTCTCTCTATGATTTCTTCGCGCCCAGGCTCGATGAGGATAGATTTTTTTTTATTTATTTTTTTTTTTTTTTTTGCCCGTCCTGGTGTCACGATCATTAAAAAAAAAAAAATTTCAAGGGTTTCTCTCAGTGTCTGGTCTTAAGTTGCTTGATTAAAATTAACAATTGCTGTGTTCTGCCAAGAAAGGTCCTAGTGGTACCATAAAATATTTATGTATGATGGAACTGACATACAAACTAATACTTCTTGTCAGAAGTTTCTTAAAGGGAGGTCAGCTTACTTACCAGAGTAGGCACAAGCTATTATATCGAGAAATATTTCTAACAAGGTTCTATTTATTGGGATTTCACTAAGAGAAAATCTTGAGGAAACAATATAAGTTATACTTTCATACCTTAAATTGGATTTGATTACTGCCAGCACTGATGAGGGTTACTATAATCCTGAGACTGATAACTGTATGCTATTATTAAATAAAATTCTCTTTAGTAACTCTCAACACCCTTATATGATTATAAGCCCAGTGGTCATAGCCATTATCACGTATAATTTAAATGAAGCTTGTTTTTCAAGGTCTTTAAACTGGACTGGAATTCGTGACTTTGTTTTGGAGAAGAGTACCAGTGGTTTCCTGTTGTGACAATACTTTGGCTGTACAATATTTTAATCTGTAAATCTCATCAGTTTATTAAATCCTTAAGGCATGTACATATGAAAGTCACTACCTATGGGCAAAATTTTTTGTGTATGTATATCTGACCTGGAGGAAAGTGGTGGAGCCCAGTAAGGAGGATGTGATTTCTCCTCTTATAATTTTCATCATTGCATCTTTTGTTGTTTTACTGTCTTCCTGTTTTCTATATATTTTCTATCATCATTGTTGTTTGTAGAATTATGCTCAGTAAATTTTCTCATTTTAAATTTTAGTTCAGTACAAGGCCAAGGAAAAAAAAAAAGTATTTCGAGTGAAAAGGTGAAACTATATTTTGACTTGTAAATGAATGCCTCCATCAGCAGGAGATTTGATGTGAAAATGATAAAATCTTTTAGCACTACACCTTACACAATCACTAAAATACTCACCTTGAATGTACTGGCAATTACCCTACACAGTATTGATTTAGGTAAAAGAAATGACATTATCGTTTGGGTATAAAAGAGTGTTGAGACAGTACATAGTACTGTAGAGAGAATTTATATGCTATTTTCAGGTATAGTCCAAGCAATTTGTCTTCTTGCACAAGTAAGACTGAATAGAGTCTGTGGTTTTGTAACAGTTAAAAATTGAACTGTGTATTTTATGAATTCTCTTTGATCAGTGTCCTAGAACCTCCACTGGCCTGTAGAGCCTGTAAAATGGATCACTATCGTGGGTGTGTGTCTGGAATTGTTATTACCGGTATTTTTTTTTTTCTTTTGAGAGAGAGAGAGAAAGTATTGATGATATGCACTGAAACATTCAGGAAAATGTGACTGCTTTTAAACCTTCAGTAGTGAAGTTTGTAACTCCCTGTGTTTATTATTTTGAATGTCAGTGTTGAGTGATTTCTGATTGTTGTTGTGGCAATGACATCTTTTGTTTGTGCATGTATTAGTATATTTACTAGATATGGTAGATGTCTAACATATTAAGTACACTTAAATACAGAAGATAATATATTAGTGAAATGAGCAGTGATGGCACAAGATATTTAGCAGATAGATCCTAATTTCTCATACCTTCAGTGGTATACTAAGCTTCGTTTGTTTCATATATACTGAATTTTTATTTGAACATATTGCAAGTTGTAGCAAGACCTTTGGTTACCTTAAGTTTGTTAATTTTGATTACTAGTGTATTTATTTCTTTACTATTTCCTTTTTTTTTTTGACAGACGTGCTTTATATATAGCAAAATCATATTTTGAAAATCTGATGCTTGTAGATCAAGAAATTTTGAGCACTCCTGACCAGTGGAAAAAGGTCTTGGCTCTAATCCCAGACCCAACATTACGTGAGAGTCTAGAGAACGTCATGCCTCAGTGTGTGAATTCTCAGCAGCGCTGGAATACTATTGAATTAGGGATTACCAAGGCAACTAGTAAGGTAGTTATATAGCTAACCTATTCATATATGATATATTTGTGTGTGTATTTGTTGAGATATTTCGCTATTCTACCATGCCTAATTGTTATAGAAGTTTATCCAATTGTGTATATTGTCTCTGCCCTTGTGAATGGTCTGAATTTTCACAAGGATGTCAAAAGTTTGAACTTTAATGGGTTTAGGTGAAAGATGATTTACAGGAAAGCTTAGGAGGTGTCCAATCATACCTACAAAAGATAACTATAGTATTGGCCAAATATTATGATGCATGATACAAAATGTTGTCCAAATTTAATTAAATTTTTTTTTCAAGGGAAAGCCATCACCATCTTTTTTTTTAGTATATTGATTTATATTATATTACCATTTTGAAGTCTATTACTATATCATGGGGCATTGTATGCGTCATGAGTTTAGTATTGTCTTTACATAATTGATCCCTTAAAAATTTAGATAAATTTTTGATGTTGCTTAGAAGGGAAAGTGTTTTTCAATACTATATTCTTTTTATACTTTTAAAAGCTGTAAATTATCTCAATTAATACGTATATTTCATGTATTCTGTTTAATTACTTGGAATTTGAATATTGAGTTATATGATATATTGAATCTGTAATGCATTTTCTCTCTTATCAGGGTGAATATAAAAAGGGCTTCTCACCTCATCTCGTTGCTGAGATAATTTTGCAGTTGGTATATCCCAGGTTGGACATCAACGTAACAAAGGGGTTAAATCACTTACTGAAATCTCCTTTTTGTATTCATCCCAAGACAGGATGTGTCTGCGTCTGCTTTGATCCTCTTAAAGCTGATGAGTTTGACCCAATGAATGTGCCAAACTTGAGGTTAGTCTGTATTATTGAGTTTTTTGTTGACTTGATGTCAGAAGAAGTTTTTCCTATTAAAGATAGGTTTCAAGATGCAGGGAGTCCTTGACTTATGATGAGTTCTATTCCTCAAAATGCATTGTAACATTAATTTCTGTGTAAGTCAGAACAAACTTATTTAAGCACCTACATCACCCACCTATGGTAATGCAGTAGTGAAGTTTATAATCTAAGACATAATAACATAACATTTCTATGACATGAAAACATAAGTAGGACTGAAAAAGAGAATGATTCTATCTATATATATATACAGGGGGTCCTCATTTAACGTCAGGTTTCCTTTCCTGACAGCTAACTTAAACCGGATTTCGACGTAAGTTGGAACACACCTAAATTCGAACCTAGGTCCCCCAACCTATATTAAAAATAAATATTTTAAAACATTAGAAAAAAAATATATGTTCTTAATCTATGGTAAAATATGCTAAAACTGATCTTAATAGTATTGCTTACCATTAAAATATATCAATAGTAAAATTGCACTACTGTATAGTGTATTATAGCTTACTTTTACTCATGTGATTGGCTTGCACAGTGGAAGGGAGGGAGAAACTGGCTTATTTCAGCACGGTTTACCACTTCAGTTTTAATTTCCATGGTGATGGTTTTTCTTTTTTTAGTGGAACTGCCATCAGAACTATCACTAACACACTTGGAAGGCACAGTAATGTCAGTGACAAGCAAACACAACAAAAGAGCAGACAAAAACATTAGGCACAATATGAAGGGTGGGAATAAACTGAGCATTGGTTCTTCTTTCTCTTCTAATGCTGCGTGACACCATATTCTTATACTACACTCAACAAACTATTTCGAATAATATCGTATGTATGGCTATATATATTTTTTTTTTAATTCAATATTACCAAATATATATATATATATATATATATATATATATATATATATATATATATATATATATATATATATATACACAGTGATCCCCCACTGGATCGCGTTTCTTGGTTCGCGTTTTCACTGTACCACGGTTTTTATTTTTGCAAATTATTATTTTATTTTTTGGGTATATGCAAAAATATTAAAATATTAAAAAAATTAAAATTCTCAGTATTTTCAATTTTTTATTTAAAAAAACATATTTCATTATCTAATTGATAAAAAAAATTTATTTCCCAGCCTACGAATAATAAAACAGTAAAAAATAGTAAAAAACATAAATTTAGATATACGTACGTACGGTATAACTCACAGTATTGCATCATGCGAAATAGTGTCCGATAGCGTACAATGTATTGGGGTCACAGCTACGTGAGCTAGCATATATATTTATATTTCCAGTAGTTTCATGGTTTTATTGATAAAAAAAACGTATTTCTTAGCCTAAGAATAATAAAACAGTAAAAAATAGTAAAAAACATAAATACTAACAGTATTGCAACATGTAAAATACGATACTGCTATCAGCGTTTTGGACAAAGGCTCGTTCAGTCTAACTCACGTGTGCGCCGTTCACGTTGTGCTCATTAAACGTTTTGCTTGTGTCCGATAGCGTACAATGTATTGGAGTCGCAGCTACGTGAGCTAGTATATATATTTATATTTCCAGTAGTTTTATGATTTTATTGATAAAAAAACGTATTTCTTAGCCTAAGAATAATAAAACAGTAAAAAACATACATACTAATAGTATTGCAAACATGTAAAATACGATACCGCTGTCAGCGTTTCAGACAAAGGCTCATTCAGTCTAACTCACATGTGCGTCGTTCACGTTGTGCTTATTAATACGTTTTGTTTGTGATTTTTTTACTCGCATATTTTAACCTTTGCAATGCCTCCCAAGCATCCTTCATCTTCTAAGGCTTCTTGTAGTGAGCCTAAGCGGCAAAGGAAAATGTTAACCATAACAGATAAGGTAAGTTTACCTATCACGTACATATAAATTTACGTTGCATGCTGTTATTTATAAAGTAAAGGGTGATTTTTTAACAGTCCAGGGAGGATTCATACAGTAAACGTAAAAATAATTGTAAAATACCTATGTACATGAGTATGTCATATAAATTTACGCTTGCATGCTGTTATTTATGAAGTAAAGGGTGGTTTCTTAACAGTACAGGGAGGGTTTATGCAGTTTATATGGTGTAAATGTAAAAATGAATTAAAATATCTATGTACATATAGGCTGATCCTACTCCGCGATTTTCCTGTTTCGCGCCGGGTCCCGGAACCGAACCCCCACGATAATGGGGGGGATCACTGTATATATATATATATATATATATATATATATATATATATATATATATATATATATATATATATATATAGTGTTCCTTCGATTATCGCGAGGGTTCGGTTCCGGGACCCGGCGCGAGACAGGAAAATCGCGGAGTAGGATCAGCCTATATGTACATAGATATTTTAATTTATGTTTACGTTTACACCATATAAACTGTATAAACCCTCCCTGTACTGTTAACAAACCACCCTTTACTTCATAAATAACAGCATGCAAGCGTAAATTTATATGACATACTCATGTATATAGGTATTTTACAATTATTTTTACGTTTACTGCATAATCTCTCCCTGCACTGTTAAAAAACCACCCTTTACTTTATAAATAACAGCATGCAACGTAAATTTATATGTACGTGATAGGTAAACTTACCTTATCTGTTATGGTTAACATTTTCCTTTGCCGCTTAGGCTCACTACAAGAAGCCTTAGAAGATGAAGGATGCTTGGGAGGCATTGCAAAGGTTAAAATATGTGAGTAAAAAAATTACAAGCAAAACATATTAATAATCATAAGCATAACGTGAACGGCGCACACGAGTGAGGCGAGACAATGGAAGATGGTGGAAGCCTTTGTCCGAAACGCTGATAGCGGTATCGTATTTTACATGTTTGCAATACTGTTAGTATTTATGTTTTTTACTATTTTGTACTGTTTTATTATTCTTAGGCTAAGAAATACAATTTTTTTATCAAGAAAATCATGAAACTACTGGAAATATAAATATATATGCTAGCTCACGTAGCTGCGACCCCAATACATTGTACGCTATCGAACACAAGCAAAACGTTTAATAAGCACAAGGAGAACGGCGCAAACGTGAGTTAGACTGAACAAGCCTTTGTCCGAAACGCTAATAGCGGTATCGTATTTTACACGTTGCAATACTGTTAGTATTTATGTGTTTTACTATTTTTTACTGTTTTATTATTCTTAGGCTAAGAAATATTTTTTTTTATCAATAAAATCATGAAACTACTGGAAATATATATATATATGCTAGCTCACCTAGCTGCGACCCCAATGCATTGTACGCTATCGAACACTATTTCGCATGATGCAATACTGTGAGTTATGCTGTACGTACGTATATCATTCAGTTATTAGTACAATGTATATTAATTTAAAATTCATTTACTTATTTGATGATTGTACAAAATCTATTGTATTTATTCATTGTAATTTGGACCAAATATTCCTTTTGTAAAGATTATACTTTTGAAAAGAGGTGGTCAATAAATGTATTTATCTATCTGTCTAAATTTATGTTTTTTACTATTTTATACTGTTTTATTATTCGTAGGCTGGGAAATAAATTTTTATCATCAATTAGATAATGAAATATGTTTTTTTCAATAAAAAAATGAAAATACTGAGAATTTTAATTTTTTTAATATTTTAATATTTTTGCATATACCCAAAAAATAAAATAATAATTTGCCAAAAAAAAATTGTGGTACAGTGAAAACGCGAACCAAGAAAAGCGATGCAGGGGGGGAACACTGTACATGAGTACGTCATGAAATTACCACTTCATTCACCGTAATTTTATCTATCACTTTCTTATAAATTTACGTTGCATGCTGTTATTTATGAAGTACAGGGAGGGTTTACACAGTGTAAACGTAAAAATGAATTAAAATATCTATGTACATATAGGCTGATCCTACTCCGCGGTTTTCCTGGTTCGCGCCGGGTCCCGTAACCGAACTACCGCGATAAGGGGGGGAACACTGTATCTGTACACAACAATGCCGCGTGAAGACGTATTCTTCTGCCACACTCAACAAACTATTCAGCCTTTATAAAATAGGTATATGTGATATATGGGGTTAGGAAAGTTGACCGCTAAGATCTAATGTGCAAAATAGAGAAAAGTTTGTATTGGCTTCAGCTTAGATCTGTAATGAATTATGACAGCCTGATATTTTCTGTTATAATGATTAAGCAGTATGTATTTTCTATTAATACAATACGAATTTTTGTTGTTTTTTGAAGCAAGCTTATTGATAATAATATTTTGTTGTTACAGTCTGTAAGTTCTAATATAATTTTACAGTCATCTTATGGAAGAGATCAGTCAGTATGATGCAAATACTAAGGAAGTTAACAGTGGTGTGCCAGAATACGAAAAGACCTCCATGAAAACATCTGTAGCTGTTTTTGAAGCTTTTCTGAAAGGTTTAAACAAAGAAAATGCAGGCCGAAGGAGGGATGAAAGTGGTAAGCAACAATCAGCTTGATTTGGTTATTTTTTAATGTGTTTACAGCAAAAACATATAACTTTCCATTGGTCGTTTTAATGAAGTCATTCCAGGTAGAAGCAGAATCTTAAAATATCTCCATTTACAGGACGACCTGCAGTACTTTATATTTACAATTTTATTTTATTAGAAACAAATCTGTCTCTTCATTATAGACTGAACATGCTACTTAGGATAGAATGTTGAGATGAATATTGTTGTGTACTGGATTATATTGTGCCTTCAAATTTACTCTGTTCAGTATGTTTGCATTAAATATGAAAAGTATAATACACATTCTGATTATGACAATTGCGGTACACAGTTACTCCGATAGAGAATCAAGGGATATGTACATGAGGATGTGCAAGGAAGTAAAGTTGAAAAATTAGGGACTAGAAAAGTATTGCTTTTTAGAAAGAAATTTAAGAAAAATAGGTGTGAGGGTTGTGAGAGGAGGGATTGATACTTTGGTGAAAAAAGATGTGAGTGAAATGAGACTGAGGTGGAGGGAGTATTTTGAGGAGCTTTTAAGTTTGGATTAATATACTGTGGCAGAGTGATATATGTGGAAAGGGGAGGAATGCAAAGCCTTACTAGTGAAGACAGAGAGTTGAGAGAGTGAAAGTGATAAGAGATTTCAATTATACAATATGTGGAAAGGCAGATGGTATGGATTTAATGCATAGGAAGTCTTATATTCAAGAAGAGAAAGCTGTAGATGAATGAGTTGTGAAGACCAGGCTTCCCTATGAAATCGAAAAATACCAATGGATTTGCGAAGCATGCAGTTTTCCATTATTCGATGGTAGAGGTGGCAGAATAAACTCTTCTAAGTCTAGTGATTGTAAGTTTCCCAACCAAGATTTATTGATTAGACCATGTGGAAAGATACAAAGATTTAAGATGAGCAATATGAGTTTCTCAATGTCGTAGATGTTTAGACCAAGTGTTAACCTTGAAAGCTATTTACCAGAAATTCTTTTATAAAAATGTTTAACTTTATGACATGCTTATGTATTTGAAAAATTAATTTAGCAGTGCACAAGAACCTTGATGTTAATTCTTGCTGAATTTTGGGTGGCTGCAAACCTGTTGAAGTGATTAAGGAGCCTCTGTAAGAATAGTTATGCTATGGGTGGGTTCTTAATTTTCTTTCTCTTTATTTTCATCTTTTTCCTCCTTGGGCTTGGGACAATAATACTTTCGTGTTCCCCTGCATTTATAGAAGTAGACTAAATAGGCAGAGAGAGGAAACTGCATTTGTAGAAGTGGACTAAATAGGCAGAGTGAGGAAACTGGGCATACCCCTCTATTTGTTCCTCCTGCAAAGAGTCAAGATTGTGCATTTACTTGGCCACTCCATTACAAGGGGGATTGCGGCCTTTGTGTGTATGTATGTATATGAAGAGGAAGGCAACGTAAGATTTATTCAAGAAGAAAGTGTTTAATTTGACATAAAGAACAGTCACTTTGGATATTGTTTAAATGGATGTTGTTATAAAAAGCTATTTGTATCAGCAATTAGAAAGTTAACAATTAGCTATGTGCTGCTGATAAATACTAAAACTTTTGAGATTGGTAGAGTAATTAGGTAGTGTCTTGGAATGAAGATTTGAGTTACATAGGCAAATATTGAGGTAATGAGATACAGACAAGGTAGGGAGTGGACAAAAAAAAAGCAGATTGTCGTCAGAGAATGGATAAAAAGCAAAGATACCAAGGACATTTAGTAAGAAGTGGAAAAAGAGATTCTAACATAAGCAGAGCAGAAGTGAATACAATGAAGAAAACATTACTTCAGTATAAAATAGTATAATGTTTCATAAGCTCCAGATTTTAGAAGTGAATGTAATTGTGCTTCAAAAGCATTGCACTATAAACTGAACTTTAAGATTAATTTTTTATATAAATTTACTGGTTACAAAATTCTCTTGTGGAACGTTGTTAGTTATGTTTCAGTCTCATATTAGCAAGTGTAAGGATAGTTACTGGGAATGCAATAACTGATACCAATATCAGTCCTAGTTAAAAGGTTAGACGTGATAAATATCATCAAATCTGGATATTGACCAGTTGCCAGGTAATCACAAGAATTAAAATCTGTCTCGTAGATACAAATAGTTAAGTGTACATGCATTAGCCTTCTCATAGTGTATAGTAGTGTATTTGACCGATATTATGCTATAATATCTGCAAGATGATGATCATCAGGATCATATATAATTTTGTTATACAATTACAAATCACACTAATCTGTATAACAAGGGTAAAGTCCTTCATAATCAGAGCTTTTCACCGTCATTAACATAGCCTCTGGTTGATATGTCCTTAATCAGTTTTATTTTCCGGTATGCTACAACTAAACTCTAAATAATCCATTGAAGCTTAGATATTTTTATTAAAGGAACACACTGTTATGGAGTTAACACAGTGTTACTTCTTTGCTTTTATCCATTTAAGTAATGAATGTTATTTACCTCAGTATGATGCTGTTTCCTGCCGAAGCAAAGACACTGGGCACAAATTAACAAATATGGGAAGACAACAGGTCTTCATCTTATTTTGTCCACTTCATCTTTTTGTCAGCTTTTTGAGGCAAGGAAGAAATTAGAGAGGATGGGTCTGCTAACCCTTTGCTCCCCTTTACTAATTTGTCAGCTGTTGCATCATTCAGGGACTTTAAGTATGGTATTATTCTTTCCTCACCACCAGGGAATTCATTCATAATTTATATATATTTTTGCAGATCAGAAACGAGATTTTTAATTTATGGAGGAGGCTGAAGAAGAAATGGGTGATTTCTCTTTCTATCATGGAATATGCCAGTTTAATAACCGATGAGTAGTAGAAAATTATGTATACAGTATTTGCAAGTTACAAACTTAAGAATATATTTTTAAAAGCAAAAAGCTCTGTAATTTTCCCCACAGTAAAATAATTTTGTTGAATTATGTAAAATATATATACAGTACATATGTTAGAGTTAGCAAGTCACATGTTTAAGATACACACTAGGAATATTTGCGGATAACGAAATGTTTAGTACATCGTTAAGGCAGCTGACGTCACAGATTTCCCCCCATAAAGCTTCACGTGTTATGTTGTTTTCAGTACATCACGTGGCATCCAGGTGAATTGCTGTTTGGCTAGTTGAAGTCCCAGCACTGGTGATTGATAAAGGTTCTCTGTATTTCTAATATTTTTGTCGCAGAACATGGTTGTCAGGATGGTTTGTTCAACAAACTGTCCACATACGGTGGTGTGCAGCGGCATGTAAAAACTGGAAAAAGATGCAAGTACTTGATGAGTTTGACAGAATTACCAAAATATGAATACACCTTTGCTATTCACCTATCATTGTCAGAGTGTGCATTGGAGGCCTCTTCTGAAATTCCAACTGCAGATTTAAAGAACGATAATGGTGTTAGAGTGTTCTTAAGCAGACTTGACAAACTATTTCTGGTGGATAAAGGACATTGACAGTTTGCAGCATCACACAAAATGTATAACCATCAGAGACCCAATTACTTGAATATCTGTATATTTGTATCAAAATCTGAACATGTGAATCAAATTTTCGGAACAAGGTATGACACTACCAGATGCAGTGAGTGTGTTCATGCTGTTAGCTTCTTGTAGCAGCAGTTTTCTATGTCTGCAGTCAGTGATATAAATTTGCTAGAGTGAAATTGCTCTGTGTCATATTTTCTTTGGCAAGTTAAGCGGACCCCCTCTTCAGAATCGCCCCTCTGTACCAAGTAGCGTAACAAGAACTGTGAAGACGATAAAAAGGGAGCTTGCGTTTTTAAGTGAAGAAGTTGCGAGTGAGGATACGTTGTATGTTGGATTATGGTACGAGGACGACTCTCAACTGTGAGATGTCATAGTCACAGTGCTAGTAGAAGTTTTTCCGGTAAATCTAATGGAGGTTTGAGTCATCTATGTGCTACAGAAAGAATACGAAAGCCATTGGGACCTGCTGGGTGAGTAATGAGGTGTATAATTTGTGGTTCGAAGTTTCATTGCGCAAGAGATTATATAGACTCTTATGCATATAGTGGCAACATTGATGATAATGAGCAATCATTGCACTTTTTTTATGTTTATGGGGTATGCAGGCAAAGTTGACAGTGGAAGAAAATTACAGAAACGTGTTGAAGAGGCGAGGGCTTGTGCTGTGCTGTGCTGTGCTGTATACGGAATGCTCAGCAACAGTACAGGTATACCTCACCCAACGTCGTTAATTGGTTCCAGGAGAGACGACTTAAGTCGAAAAACAACTTAAATTGAATTAGCTTGTCTCTAAGCTAGCCTAGATATACAGATTTACTGTAGTAGTAGTATAGTTGGGTGGGGTATGCCTTTTGCAACGGCTCCCAAGTCTTGGTTTTGCTTTGGTAAATTGTTTGTGCAGTTCTTATTTGATTTCTTTTTCTACAAATTCTTTTTATAAATATTTTTCTTTCTTTGACGTCTTTTTCACTACAATATCTAAATAATATATTAGCAATTATTTCAATTTTCTTTTCTATATATGGTTGTGCTAATAAACTATATTCTGTTCTTACTTGTGCATATGCTTCACAAATTAGTAGAAAATGATCTAGGCTCTCTTCACATTGTTCACACGTTGGGCAGGTAGTATCTTTATTTTTAAATTTATGTACAGTAAACAAATTAATGAACTCTTATTATGCCGTTGGCAACAGGCTTAGCATGGTGACCAGTGTTGCCAGATAAAGCGGATGTTTTTATTTTCAAATGTATGGTACATTTTAAGATTTATATTAATTACAAGATGGTAGTACTGTAATTTAAATAAAAATATACTTCATCTTTAAGATACTTGAAGTAACTTACCAGCTTACATGTATGTTTTTTATATTTATCATTTCTCTCATTTATGTATTCTGGCAAAACTGATGGTGGCAGTGAGGACGAGGCTGCATACGTTCTGCATACGTTTTGTCACTCTTCCGTATCAGCTAATGCACCCTCACACGCTATTTCCCTGACGATATTATATTAAAAATATGTTTGCTCTTTGTTCTTAATGCTTTTTTTCAATTTTCTTCATAATATCCGATCGCATTAAGCGGTAGATGAGGAGTAGGATGCGGGAGAACGAACCTCTATCGACAAACATATTGCTACTTCCGTATCAGCTGATGCACCCTCACATGCTATTTCCCTGACGATATTATATTAAAAATATGTTTGCTGTTTGTTCTTAATGCTTTTATTCAATTTTCTTCGTAATATCCGATTGCATTAAGCGGTAGAAGAGGAGTAGGATGCGGGAGAGCGAACCTCTTATCGGCAAACGTTTTGCTACTTCCGTATCAGCTGATGCACCCTCACACACTATTTCCCTAACAATATTATATTAAAAATAACTTTCCTGTTTGTTCTTAATGCTTTTATTCAATTTTCTTCATAATATCCGATTGCATTAAGCGGTAGAAGAGGAGTAGGATGCGGGAGAACGAACCAGTGCTGCCAGGTCAAGCTGTCAAAAATTCCCTAGATTCTCATACAAAATTTCCCTATTTGGCTCAAAATATCCCCGTTATAGATACATATACAAGGCTATATGCATTTCAATTTGTTCATCTCAATTACCACACAGAGTAAAAATATAAAGAATTAGAATAGCAATAGCTAGTTCTCCAGAATTTCCCTAGATTTTCCCTCTTTCTTTTGTGGATTTTCCCTAGATTTTAGTGAATATTCAAGTTTCTTCCCTGTTTCCCTGTACCCACCTGAATTTCCCTAAAACAAGGAAATTTCCCTGTACCTGGGTAGCCTATGAACGAACCTCTATCGGCAAACGTTTTGCTACTTCCGTATCAGCTGATGCACCCTCACACGCTTTTTCCCTGACAATATTGTATTAAAAATAACTTTGCTGTTTGTTCTTAATGCTTGTTTTCAATTTTCTTCATAATATCCGATCATAGCCAGTTTATCGTCCAGCGTTATAGCATGACCCTTAGCACTTGCACTAGGAATTTTCTTAGGTGCCATGGGGGCAAAATATAATGTCACAAATGAATGAGAATGAGAGTAGCCGATAAACAGACATATACCGTGCATAAACTAATCAATTCAAAACAATGGCGGTTTCACGGGAATGACAAGTGACGACGCCTAACAGTAGATATTGGAACTAATGTACGTATTTTAATAAGATTTTATATGCTTTTATTCTTATTTACTGTACAATAACATGATTTTATGTGCTTTTGTTTTTATTTATTGTACAGTAACATGATTTCATGTGCTTTTATGGTTTTCTAGTGATATTATGATTCCAATATTTGTAGCGGACAGACGTAAAGTTGATTATAATGGCAAACTTTATTTTTATTTTTTATTTTATTTTTCCATGTATTTTTTTGAAAACCAACGTATAATCGAGAACGACTTAACTCGAAACGACTTAAGCCGAGGTATACCTG
Organism: Halocaridina rubra; assembly: GCA_037179515.1. Taxonomy (NCBI): domain Eukaryota; kingdom Metazoa; phylum Arthropoda; class Malacostraca; order Decapoda; family Atyidae; genus Halocaridina; species Halocaridina rubra. The sequence continues at coordinate 337,077 of JAXCGZ010007547.1, read as the reverse complement.
TATATGATTTGGAATGGATTAATGGTTTAATAAGTGAACTAAATGACTGTGAGGGGGCTAAACTTACTGAATACGCCCCAGCCTATACTTTTACTATTGCCAGTGGCATAGCAGTGTTGTCATTAAAACAGATAATCTTGGCATGTCATGTAGGCAAAATGTGTGCAACAGTAGTGACTGATGTGGTGCTGTGCAACTTTCCATTGCTGTTAAGTAGACAAGTGATGAAAAAGGCAAAAATGTTAATAAAATTTGACAGTGAGCAGGTAAAAATTTGTAGGAACATTACTGATGAAAAGTTACAACATTGAGACCTCAAGGACAGTTTGGATATCCAATGTTAACCAAGCTAATAAAACTGGACCAGGTGGTAAGTGAGATAGCAGAAAAGTGTGAAATTAGTAGTAAATTTATAAAAGTCAGGCCCCAACCAATGATAAGTTTACTTATGACAAATAGATTTATTGAGGCCATAGCCATGCACTTGCCATCTAGAGGATGGCACTATTTTTTGATTTAGGTTGATTTGGCTACAAGATATTGCACTGAGATAGTGATTAATGATAAGTGTGTAATGTAGATGTATTTTCATACTAGCATGACGCCCTCTCTGGTTGCAGCAAGGGCGTCCATAACTGATGAGAACTGAGGAAGAATGGCTATGGCTGTGACACATTTAAAATTATACTTGAAGCAGAGACTTGAAAACTTATATAAGTCAGTTTAGTGCTAAAATGCTGGGAAGTAAAAGTTATTTCTGGCCTTAATCTGTGTATTTGATTTTACAGTATTATTAGGAGGTTGAAAGAGGTCAGCCTTTGTTGATCCTAAAACATTAAATGAAGTATATACAAAGTTAGGTAGTCATTATCTTTAAAAGTATTTTTAAATATTAGATATTTTGCAACCATTCACCCTTGGCTTTATACATAAATGGCATAAAAGTTAGGTCTCCTCCATATGGTCCTTATGCAAATTTTATGTATCGAGCAAATTTTTGTTAATATTGAAATTATAAATTGATGCAATGACAGATGTGCTGTGAAGAGTTACTTGTCTGGTACTGTTGTTGTCTCAGTCAAGCATAGAATTAAAAAGTTATGCTATGTGTAAATGTCACATGTCAAAGTAGTGACATTATTCCTGTAGATATTCTTTGTATTATTAATCTCTCCAAAAATAAGGCATCTAGTTCAGTTCTATATCTTCATTTCATTATATTACAAAATAGTCTCATCTTTGAACAAATGAATGTCTTATATGTACCTCTAGCAGAAAGGAATTCTGTGTTTAACTAACTGTGGTCACAATAAAGAGCTCTGCTCATAACTTCTTGATTCATGGTCAGTTTCTATTATCTTAATTAACACATTTCTGTAATTAAGAGCATGAAAGCCTTTATATTTACCATCTCTTTGTTTAGCGAATTCCAGTCATCAACTATTCTTATACTATAAAGGTACTTCTTCACAATCTGCAAAGAAATTTTCTTATACAACTTCAATCTATCAGCTCTAGATTTAGAGCCACCCATATCAAGTGTTACTCATTTTCACTATTGTCAAAACTTTGAAAGTACTCTGTATTTAAAAACCTTTACCATATCTTCTCTTTCTACTAGCTTCAGGTGGATGATAACTTAGCTCCTTTAATCCTTATTATCGGCTTTGTAACATGTCTTTAAATATTCCCAAGTGTGTTTACAACTTTTTCAATCTGACTCCTGAAGGGTGCTGCATAATCAAGCTTAGTCTTCACTTAAGTCATATAAATGTTTCTGAACATTTCCTGGTTTATAAGCCTGAAGGTAGCCTCATGTTTACTAGGAAGGCATATGTTGCCTTGAATGTATCATTTATTTGCATATCCAGAGACAAATCCTCTCATATGTTTACCTCTTGTACCTTTGATTCACAGATTCTTAAAGTTCCTCTCTAGCTATTGAATACCTAAACATAGGCCTTCTTGTACTCTTGACCATTTGCAAACATTACATTTGGTCTCAGACCAATATATTATGGCAAATTCTGCCTATTAAGTTTGCTAGTATGCATTGCTGGTGGTCAAGGAGTTTTCAGAAGCAATAGCCTCATATCTTCACTTCATATGATACTGAACCTATTGCAAGGAATATTCATATTGAGTTGGGAAGCTGAGGATTACAAATGATTTTCAGAGTTGTCTGTTGGAGGTCAAAGATTATTAGAAGTTTTCTAGTTCTTTGGAATGGTGCATAAGCGCCCTTTTTATAAACACTACAGACTTAATGAAATTATTATCTTGCTTTCAGCTGAGAAGAAGAGTCTTCCCATTGCCTGGTTAGGCCATTGGAATAGATTGCAAGTCCCAGGACACATTCTCTCCTTGAACAATCAGATGACCCTCTTATTGTGGATATTCATATCCTTATCATTATGAAGTCATATTATTTTCATCCTTCTCTTGTTTAGGAGTGACCATCTTTCATGTGGACCTCTTGGTTTGGGATAATAAATGATTTCTAAGACCTCGAGGTCCCTGAATGAACTCCTGAAGAAAATGCCTAGATTAATCTTCTATTCTTAATCACTGACATAATCTAAAAGGGAGAGCACTGGCTCACCATATACAAGCATTTCTCTGCCAATTTTTAAACCCCGTACTTTGGGAATCTGTCGAAAACTAAGGAGTTTGATGCTAATGAATTTTGTAAGAAGAGTTTATATTTAAGGAGACCTTAACAAATGTTCAGATAAACCATTTTTTCCAACCATCTCATTTTTAAGGACATCTTCCCTGTTGAACGAGACCTTGGCGTATCTTATCAAAGTTCTTGTTTCTACGTTGTCTGATGAGAATTTTGTACTCCTGCGGATTCCAGGAAGTCTACTTCACTCTGAAGGCTCCTTGGGTCCTTGTTTTCCGTGGTCACACACAACACTTTGTATGCCAACAAGAACTTATAAGTCTGGTCCACTTTGGACTGGTATGAGGCCCTTGGCCATGTTAAACTCCCTTACCATACAAAGTTGAGGAATTGTGTCATATTTCTAAGTACTATATTATGCAGACCTAATCATCTGTCCGTGGAAAGTCTTGGAATTTGTTATTGGCATGCAATAGGTCATTGTAGTGGCTATGAGGGCTGTCTAAGGGCCTGTCCGGGACAAGCGGGTGTGTCTGCCGAGCAGCACGGTTGGTGGGCAAATCCTGCTTGGCATACCCGTGAATGTTGTCCACACTTCAGAGGTGATAAATTGGCAGGCATGGCCGACTGTGCCAGTACCTTGTTGAGTGTCATACGATAAATGTCAGAAGAAGAAAATTGTGTAGCATAATAATTGGTGTATATATAAAGGGTCCCCTATGTTAACTTACGTCTGGCAGTGTCGTACCTCCAATACTTGCCTCTGACCACCGGCCGCCAGCTCGAGATTTCGCTTAACACGTGCATGGCAATTTCACTGGTTTGCCTGTTATAAGAGCTCGATGACAGACATGCCCGCCGATCGGACCCGCTTGTCTGGACATGCCTTAAATCACATGAAGTTTTCAAGGATGATTTTTGGACCCTTAAGAAGATTTGATAACTAATCTTCTATGAAGATTTATTTAGTTTATATAATTATTTGTTCATTTATTTATTTTTTCTATTTTTTGATGCTTAGCAAAAGTGGATAATGTGACTAGGTATTATTTGCTTTGGCAACCTCCCAGTTATTCTAACAAAACTGCTCATGCAGTATGCAAATTAATATATTTTTAATTGACACTTTAACAGGAAATAGCAAAGATCTGTAAGCATAAATATTGGCAGGATATGGCAGCGAGCTGTGGGCATAAATACTGGGTAAAGTTCATTTGAAGCAAGTATTTTATTTGTAAGAAATTAAACCATTTTTAATTTATGAAATTCCATTTTTTATTAAGACATTAATAAAAGATCGAGCTAGACAAAATTTACCCAAAGTTATACGAACTTGCTGTAAAGTGGTTTAATAAATTCAGAAAGCAATGATATCCAATGCAAAGCTCTTTGTAAGTATAAAATTTTTCCTATACTGTACATAGATATTTCACAAGCATAATTTCCCATATATCTTATGAAAAGAAAGTTTCACCAAAATTATTATAATGGTTTTGTATTTGTGGTCATTGGCTTGCATAATATATTTTCATCCAATAAATATCCAGCCCCATTATTGTCTTGGAAGGATTTTATTGAGATACCAAAATGGAGTCTCGGCTAGATTCATTGGGTTATAACTTCTAGAGAAGTTCATAGGTCGTAGCATGCGATATTTTCATTGTAAAGTACCTGGATAGATATAGAGGGACAGAAAATGTAAAAGCTTGGCATAAGTATAAAAAATCAGAATATAAGCACTTATGTTTAAGAAATGAGACAGATAAGGTATATAAATGTTAGGTTGTGAGGGGAAGTGATCGAAATTCCAATCTTCCACATTCTTTTCAGAGGAATATTATAGATGACTGAACATGTTATGAATTTAGAAAAAGTAAAGAGAAGTGTCACAAAGATAGACGGAGGTATTTTTGAGGAACTGAAAAGGGATTTTCAGCCAACTTTACAGAAGCAATGTGAGAGGACTGACCAGCATTTCAGCAGACTGTGTTACCATCATAGGGCATGAAAAACTTTAACCCTTAGAGCTATATTTATGTTCTTGGGGAACATGCTGTACAATTATACGTACAACTTTGAATTCTCTTTAAAAATTCTCTGTAATTTATTGAGATTCCAAGATTCTGGAATCAAGTATATCGTCAAAAATAAAGGAAAAATGTCAATGCTCTCAACTGGGGACTAACTTTATAATACTACAGCTGAAGGATTTTTAAACTTGAATAGGACTGTACAGGACAGTTTGATGTAAAGTCTTCCTTCATTTACGGTTATATTTTATGCCTACATCAACACTGAATATTCTTGGATATTCATTACACACCTCTTATTATCCCTTCACAAGTCATTACACTCTCCATCACTGTTACTTTTTACTTAATGTATTCCTTGTACCCAGGCTCGGTGGGGGCGGTTTTATTTTATTTTATTTTTTGGCCCGTCCTGGTGTCACAATCATTTAAAAGAAAAAAAAAAACTTAGCAAAATTATAGAAAACCAACTGAATAGGTACAATTCTTCATCTGAAGTCTTATACTTCTTTATAAAGCAACGTTGCATTGGTGATGTCATTCCTGCATTAACAAACTTACTGAGTTTGTGATAGAATATGCCTCACCTAACATTCCCCACAAGAGTGAGAGAGCTAGGTTGAATGCATATTCTTGGATTCCAGAAATTGATTGATATAGTTTCACATGAGAGACTATTTGGAAGCTGCAAGAAATGGTAAAACTAAAAAAAAAGTCTCTTGGATTAGTTAACAATTCATTTATTTACAGACACCTCAGAGGGTCTGTATAAGATATACAATGATAGAATGAAGGAAATTTAGCAGTTGGGCTTAGAAGGGATCAGTATTAGGGTAAGTTTTGTTCGTTTTATATGTAAATGTTCTGTCAAATTTTGTTAATACATTTTAGAATGTTTGCAGAGGATGCAAAAACAGTGAAAGAGCATAGTTCTGTACTCTTGTTTTAGTCTCTTACTTTCTTTTAATCTATGCATCATCATGTGCATGTGAAAAAGGGACACTCGAGCGTCTGTTTGCCAGTCCACCGCTGACGGAGTATCTCACATCCGGCATCTTGGAGCGGGAGAGCAGGGGTGACAAGCTCTCTCGTATTTTTCATTGCGTTTCAAATTGTATCTTTTTTTTTCATCCTTTCCTTCTGCAATAAATTTGATCATATTTGAGAATAGGGTGATTTTAATCTCATTTTTTTTAATCTTAGAAATATTATTTGGTGTGTTCCCAGTGTTTTGACAATAAGAATTTCTTAAGATCATGTGTAACTAAAAAATTAGTTTTAATGACATAAAAATTCCCAAAACATAGTCTGCATGAGCAGTCAGAAAAGTGCTAATGATTTCAATATTTCTAAATGTAAGGTAATTAGAATGGTTACATTTGCGAGAAGGCCCAAGTTTGAATGATACTCAATAGCAGGAGCAGAACTTCAAGAGACAGAGAATGAGAGAGATCTAGGAGTAAATATACTGTCTGATTTGTCTCCGGAAATGCATGTAAATGGTATAGTAAGGAGAGCATATTCTTTCTTAGCGAATGTAAAGGTAGACTTCAGGCACATGGACAAGGAAATGTTCAGAAATATTTATGTAAACTATGTGAGGCCAAAGCTTGAAAATACAGCCCCCTTTTGATATCCAGACTTGAAAAAGCACATAGTTAAGCTGGAAAAGTTCAAAGACATGCCACGAAGCTGGTGCCAGAAATATGCAATCTCAGTTATGAGAAGCTGAGGAAATTAGACTTACCATCACTTGCAGCTAGAAGAATGAGGGGAGGATATAGTGACTTTGTAAATCCCTTCATGGTTATGACAGAGTGGATAGGGTTCGATATTTTGATATGGCTGGCACTAGAACTAGAGGTTATTGTTTGAAGCTTCGTACGAAAAAAACTTTGCAGAATGTTATGAAGTACTTTTTTAGTGTAAGAGTAGTTGATGACTGGAATTCACTAAGCGAGGATGTAGTTAATGCTAACTCAGTCCATAGTTTTAAGGAGAAGTATGATAAGTATCACTAAGTAAAAAAAAAAAATAGAAACGACCAGGAGATGGGGAGTTACGAGCGTGGGACTCTTCTCCGTAAGCACAATTAGGTAATTGCCCATGTATGTGTATATAAATGTAGATGACAAAAAGGTTAATAATGATAATAATATAGCACAATAAATTAAGGATAAAAAAGTAATTAAAAATTTTTAATAAAACAATGAGCACAATTGAAAAATAAAAATAATAATATTGAAAATGATAAGACTAATACTTATAATAATACTATTGACAGTAACAATACCACTAATAATAATATCTGTAATACTAACAATAAATGCAATAACAACCCTAACAATATTAATATTAAAAATAACAACGACAGCAACAACAACAATAATAATGATAATAGTAAGGTAATACCGAAATATAGTAACAAAAACAATATTTAAAAAGATACTATAAAAACATTAAAATAAAAGAAATACACAATGAAAAACTACAATATGGTTGGGGGTTTATCTTGCAGAATGACTTTGTTGAGGCAGTGCTTCAGAAGAGTTTTATCAATTATGTTATGGGCCCATTGCCCCTTAGATATACAGTAGTGATATTTTCCTTTACATCACTGTGGAAAGATTCCACTATTTTCTGTTTGAATTGACAGGTGCTTTTGAATAACATAGTGGCACCACTCCAATCAATACTATGATTTTGTTCGTTGATGTTTGAAAAATTTGCAGAATTTTCTTGATTATATTTTACTGTCCTCTTGTGTTCAGAGACTCTCTGGGTTAGAGAACGACCTGTCTGTCCTATTTACACTTTATTGCAATCATTACAGTTGATCTGATATACTCTAGCATTAACTTCTTTTTTGTACTGACTAACATTAAGTAATTCCTTTCTTAGGGTGATGGGATAGTGAAAAATGAATGGAGACCGTTTGCCTAAAGCATCATTTATGACGCCTAGCTTTTGGTGAAAAGGGGTCCTGGGTGAATTGTAAAAAAACCTGTTTAGATTTCTGAATAGCTATATCTAAGAAAAAATGGATTATTTCTTGTGGATTAGACCTGTCTTGCTATCTTTAATTTTTTATATTTAATTCAATCAAGTCTCCTGAGTCCTTTGCCCCCTCTGTCATTGTTATTTTATACATTCACTTGTGCTTGAGATAGGGTCCAGTTAGGATCCGAAATTTAGAGTTATTTTCTATGTGTTGTTCCACTGATGGGCATCCTTACCATTTATTGCTGTATATATATATATATATATATATATATATATATATATATATATATATATATATATATATATATATATATATATATATATATATATATATATACACACACAGTGTTCCTTCGATTATCACGAAGGTTCGGTTCCGGGACCCGGTGCGAGACAGGAATTTCGCGGAGTAGGATCACCCTATATGTACATAGATATTTTAATTTATTTTTACGTTTACACTGTAAAAGCTGTATAAACCCTCCCTGTACTGTTAACAAACCACCCTTTACTTCATAAATAACAGCATGCAAGCGTAAATTTATATGACTACGACTGAAGGTATTAGGATGCAACTAGGACTGGTCCAGACAGTTCCAGGTTGAGTCTTCCTTCAGGACGGTTCTTTCCTCATGCCTACATCTACACTGAATATTCTGGCATATTCATTACACATCTCTCTATCCCATTACATTTGACAAGTCACAACATTCTGCACATCTGTCTCTCTTACTTTCCTTTTCCTCACATTTTGTCATTATTTATGGGAGGTTCACAACTAATGGCCCCCAGTACCCGGCATAGTGGGGTGCGAAGAATCTCCGGGGATCGTGTTGACTCCACCATTGGCTTGAGGGCAGACACGCCTGGTGGTAGTAATGGTTCTGGTCTTAACCTTGCACCTCCCAATAGATCTGCTTCTTTCACTCTTCACTATTCAAACATTCGTGGGCTGAACTCTAATCTCTCGTCTGTGGAACAGCACTTGGGCACTTTCCTCCCTAACCTCCTCCTCCTATCGGAAACCCAGTTGTCTATGCATGCTTCCACTGACCCATTCTAAATCTCCCACTATAATCTGTATACTCGTTTTTGTTCCTAAGGTGGGGTCTGTGCATACTGCAACATTAACACTCCTACTGTGAGGCTCATGGACCTTGAATCTCCTGACTTTGATGTTCTCTGGCTAAGAGTCTATCTCTCCACTACCACTATCATCCTTTGCTTCTGCTACTGTTCTCCAAACTCCACCGAGTTTGTGTCTTTCTTGCTATCTTCTCACCCACATGCCGAAGTTCTCTACATTGGAGACTTCAATGTACACCACAGTGAGTGGCTTCATTCTTCTCACACTGATGTGGGAGGAAGCGAGCCCTTGCTTTCTCTATTACTCACGATCTGGAGCAAATTATCAAACATCCTACTCGCGTTCCTGATCGTCACGAAAATGCTGCAAACACTCTTGACCTATTTTTTACTTCTAACCCTTCAAACTACTCTTATTCTGTGCTTTTCCCTCTTGGTAAATCTGACCACTCTATGATCTCTGTCTCTTCCATTTTCGCTCCCCCACCACCAATCCCTCCTACTCAACGCCGCCTTTGGCACTTCGAGTGAACCCAACATGAAAATTTGCGTAACTTTCTCTTTGACTTCCCATGGGATGACTACTGCTTTCGGTCCCGCGGCCCTGATCGGGTAGCTGTAAAAGCTGCCGAAATCATGACCGCGGGAATGGAGGCGTACATCCCCTCTTCTATAGACACTTTCTCTTCCCCTAAACCTTGGTTTGACCGTGCCTGCTCCATGGCTATCCAGGCTAGGAATCAGGCTCACCGATCTTACCAAGCCTCTCCTTCCGATTTATCTCGCTCTGCTTTTATTATATGTAGGAATTGCTGTACATCTCAGGTTCGAAGGTCTAAGGCTTCCTTTATAAGAAGGAAAGTTGATGACCTTAACTCCTCTCCCACTGACAAATGCTTCTGGTCCTTAGCCAAAAACCTCTCCAAAAGCTTCTGTAACTCAAGCTTTCCCCCTCTCATTCGTTCTGATGGTTCTATAGCTTGCTCTACCACTGACAAAGCCACTCTCACTCTCTTTGGCTCTCATTTTTCTGCCAACTCTTCTATCAACAATTCCAGCGCACCTGTTCCTCAGTCTTTTCCCCTCTCTAACCCTATGCCCTCCCTTATCCTTTCTTCACGCAAAGTTCATAAAGTTCTTCGCTCACTAAAGACAAACAAGGCATCTGGTCCCAATGGTATCCCTGCAAGGTTCCTTAAGGAGTTTGCAGATGAACTGGCTCCCGTGCTTTGCCGTCTTTTTCGCCTCATTCTGTAAAACCAGTATCTATCCTTCATCTTGGAAGCATGCTCTAGTTCAACCTGTTCCTAAGAAAGGTGACCGCTCTATTCCTTCTAACTACCGACCTATTGCTCTAACCTCCTCTATTGCTGAAGTTTTCGAAACTTTGCTCAATGCTCACTTCTTGAAACGCCTTGAATCTAACTCACTTATCTCTGATCACCAGTACGGCTTCCGCAAGGCAAGATCCACTGGTGATCTCCTGTCCTATCTTACTTTTGTATGGTCATCTTCTCTGAGGAACTATGGGGAATCCTTTGTCATTGTCCTTGATATCTCTAAGGCTTTTGACAGTCTGGCATAAGGCTCTGTTGGCCAAACTCCCTGCCTATGGCTTTACCCCTTCTTTCTGTTCTCTGATTTCCAGTTTTCTTACTGACCGTTCTATATCTGTAGTTGTTGATGGCGCGACATCTAGCCCTTTCTCTGTTTCCAGTGGTGTTCCACAGGGCTCTGTTCTTTCACGTACGCTCTTCCTTCTCTTCATCAATGATCTTCTACAATCCCCATCTTCCTCTCTTCTTCATGCCTTTGCCGATGATTCTACCCTTCACTTTTCCTCTGCCCTTTCTTCACAACCTTCATCTGTTACTCGTAATCAATCTCGTATCACTCTTTCTTCTACTCTTAACTCCAATTTGCAGAGAGTATCTGAATGAGGCACTCAAAATTTAGTTAAATTCAATACCTCCAAGACACAGTTTCTGGCTATCTCTTTATCTTCTTCTCCTCCTGATAACCCTATTGTCTTTGAAACTAATGAAATTTACCCTCTTAACTATATCAATATATTAGGAATCCATATAGCCTCTAACTTGTCTTGGAGGAATCACATAATCCAAATTTCTAAATCTTCTTCCAAAAAATTGGGGGTTTGATTTCGTTTTCGTCATTACTTTTCCTCATTGCAGTTACTTAAAATTTACAAAGGCCTTATCTGCCCCTGCTTAGAATACTGCTCACACATCTGGGGTGCTTCTTCCTTTACTTATCTTCTTGATAGGGTTGAATCTTAGGCAGTCAGACTCATTAATGATACTTCTCTTACTTCTAACCTGGATTCTCTCTCTCTTCGCCGTAAGGTATCTTCCCTTTCGCTTTTCTATCGCTACTACTTCCATCGCTGCTCTGATGAGTTGGCGAGTTGCATCCCTCCTCCACTGCCAAGGCCGTGTAACACTCGCCAAGCGGCCTCATCTCACAGGTACTGTGTGGAGATTTGTAGTTCGCGGATTGGTCGGTGCAGCGACTGCTTCTTCCCATCTACGTCCAGACTCTGGAACTCTCTTCTTCCTTCTATCTTTCCTAATTCTTATGACCTTTCATCCTTCAAAAAGCAGATCTATCGTCATCTCAGAGCCTAGTCCTCCATATCTCTGGGTCCTCTTTACTTTGACTGTTTTTTTCTGTCTGTCGTTTTCCTTTGTGTGACATTACATCATCTCTACCTTGCCCTTAACCTTTTTCTTTTCCTTCGTCTTGGTATTTTCTCGTGCCCGGGCCTTTGTTGATGAGGGCAGTTTCTGCCTGTCCCGGTGTCACTCTTAAAAAAAAAAAAAAAAAACTCCCTGCACTGTTAAAAAACCACCCTTTACTTTATAAATAACAGCATGCAACGTAAATTTATATGTACGTGATAGGTAAACTTACCGTGAATGAGGTGGTAATGAGTTTGTAGACGCCAGAGGAAATTATTCCGAAGCCAATAAGAGCTTTACGGCTGTTATTCATTGAGGCCAAAATAGCGGCCGACATATCTAAGAGTTTCACCTTATATGTTATAGTTAACATCTTCCTTTGCCACTTAGGCTCACTACCAGAAGCCTTAGAAGATGAAGGATGCTTGGGAGGCATTGCAGAGGCTGAAAAAGTGAAGAAAATAAATCACAAGCACAACGTGAACGGCGCACACGTGAGTTAGACTGAACGAGTGAGGCGAGACAATGGAAGATGGTGGAAGCCTTTGTCCGAAACGCTGATACATGGTGCAGTACTGTTAGTATTTATGTTTTTTTACTGTTTTATTATTCTTAGGCTAAGAAATACGTTTTTTTATCAATAAAATCATGAAACTACTGGAAATTTCAATATATATGCTAGCTCACGTAGGTGCGACCCCAATATATTGTACGCTATCGGACACTATTTCACATGATGCAATGCTGTGAGTTATATATCTAAATTTAAGCTTTTTACTATTTTTTACTGTTTTATTACTCTTAGACTAGGAAATACTTGTTTTATCAATAATATAATGAAAACTTCAATATGTACTATCTCACGTAGGTTCGACCCTTTTCGTTTTCCGAAACGCTGATACCGGTGTCGTATTTTACATGATGCAATGCTGTTAGTATTTATGTTTTTTACTATTTTTTACTGTTTTATTATTCTTAGGCTAAGAAATATGTTTTTTTACCAATAAAATCATGAAACTACTGGAAATTTTAATATATATGCTAGCTCACGTAGGTGTCACTCCAATACATTGTACGCTATCGGACAGTGTTTCACATGATGCAATACTGTGAGTCACATATCTAAATTTATGTTTTTGCTATTTTTTACTGTTTTATTATTCGTAGGCTGGGAAATAAATTTATTTTATCAATTAAATAATGAAATTTTATTTTTCAATAAAAAAATGAAAATACTGAAATTTTTTATTTTTTTTAATATTTTAATATTTTTGCATATCCCCTCCCTAAAAAAAAAAATGCCCAAAAAAATCGCGGTACAGTGAATTCGCAAGGCAAGAAACGCTATAGAGCGAAGGATCACTGTACAGTGTTACCTCGGTTATTCGTGCGTCTTGGTTCGCGTTCTCACTCTATCGCGTTTTTTTTTGGATAAATTATTATTTTATTTTATGGGTATATGCAAAAATATTAAAATATTGAATTTTTTTTTTTCAGTATTTTAATTTTTTTTTTATTGAAATTTACGTTGCATGCTGTTATTTATAATGTAAAGGGTGTTTTTTTAACAGTGCAGGGAGGGTTTATACAGTTCGTAAACGAAAAAATAATTGTGATTACCTAATTGTGTTTACGGGAAAGAGCCCAAAGCTCGTATCTTCCCGTCTCCTGATAGGTTCCATTTTATACTTAGTGATACTTATCATACCTGTCCTTAAAACTATGGATTGAGATAGCATTAACTACCTCCTCGCTTAGCCAATTCCAATTATCAACTACTCTTACACTGAAAAAGTATTTCCTTACATCCTGCAAAGAAGTTTTCTTACGAAGCTTCAAACTATGACCTCTAGTTCTAGAGCCAGCCATATCAAAATATCGATCCCTATCCACTCTATCATAACCATGAAGGAATTTAAGGACTGTCACCATATCCCCCCCTCACTCTTCTAGCTTCGAGTGATGGTAAGTCTAATTCCCGCAGCCTCTCATCATAACTGAGATTGCGTATTTCTGGCACCAGTTTCGTGGCATGTCTTTGAACTTTTACAGGCTTAGCTATGTGCTTTTTCAAGTGCGGATTCCAAAAGGGGGCTGCATATTCTAGTTTTGTCCTCACATAGGTTACATAAATATTTCTGAACATTTCCTTGTCCATGTGCCTGGAGGCTACCTTACATTTGATAAGAATGCATATGCTGCCCTTACTGTGCCATTTATATGTATTTCTGGAGACAAATCTTCCAGTATGTTTACTCCTAGATCTCTCTCATTTACTGTCTCTTGAAGTTGTACTCCAGCCACCGAGTAGTCAAGCTTGGGCCTTCTTGCACTTGTACCCATTCTCATTACCTTAAATTTTGAAGTACTGAATTTCATGAGCCACTTTTCTGACCACTCATGCAGATTATTTAGATCCTCCTGAAGTTCTCTACCATTGTTCTCGTTTTTTACTTTCTTCACAATCTTTGCATCATCTGCAAACATATTCATGAATGAATTTACAGACTGGTAGGTCATTTACATATACAAGGAACAAAAGTGGCCCTAAAACTGAACCCTGTGGAACTCCACTACTAACTCTTCTCCATTCAGACACTGAGTGTCTTACTCTAACCCTCTGTTCCCTTCCTTCTAAGTAAATTTTTATCCATTCCAAAACATTTCCACCTATTCTAGCCATTGCTTGCAGCTTCCTAATAAGTCTCCCATGTGGAACAGTGTCAAACGCTTTCTGGAAGTCTAGGAATATGCAAACTGCCCAGCCCTCTCTTTCCTGTAAGATTCGGCTTACCTCATCATAAAATTCTAATAAGTTTGTTACTGTTGATCTACCTTCTCTGAAGCCATGTTGCCTCACTGACAAAAAGTTGAAGGATTCCAAGTGAAGAGAGATGTGTTTCCTTAGTAGTTTCTCCATAACTTTGCAAACTATGCTGGTCAAGGAATCTGGTCTATTGTTCAGAGCCGTATCCCTCCTTCCCTTTTTGAAGATAGGTATCACATTTGCTTGTTTTCAGCATCTTGGAATCTCCCTTACTCCAGTGACTTTTTAAATATGACACTTAGTGCCACTGATATTGAGTTTGTGCATTTTTTAAGCACATAAGGGGATATGTCATCAGGACCTGTAGCTTTATGAACATCTTAATCCATCAGCGCTTTGCATACCTCTGTGGCTGTAAGGCTGATGTTCTCTAATACCGGCCCTTGAGCTTCTATCACTGCAATCTGAGGGGGTGGGGTATTTTCTACTGTAAATACTGACTGAAACTCCTTGTTCAATTCTTTGCAGATCTCTTCATCCGTCTCAGTGATGCTTCCATCCGCTCTCTTTAGCCTTAAAACCTGTTCTTTTACCTTCAGTTTTCCTCTGATATTGCTGTGGAAAAGCTTGAGATTTTCTTTAGCCTTCCTGGTGATGTCCCTCTCATAGTCTCTCTCTGCCTCTCTCCCTTTACTTAGGTAGTCATTTCTTGCTCTTTTGTAGGTTTGCCAGGCATTTATGTTTTTTCTCCTCCCATACCTTTTCCAGCATTTGTCTCTCCACTCATTTAGCTCTTTTACACCCATTATCGAACCATTTCTCTCTGGCATGAATTACACCTACTTTGGTGACAGATATGCAGCAATCTACTATCTTCCCATATTTCTCACAAAAGATGTCATACATTTCTTGTACAGATTTATTGTAAAATAAGGTTCTCCAGTCAATAACTGCAAAAAGCTCATTCATTTTGATGTAATCTCCTCTCGGATAGTTCCTCCTCATGTCCGTAGTGCCTCTACTCTCAGGCAGAATATCTTCAATGATATACTCCATCAACTACACACAGTGGTCACTCTTTCCAATTGGTGGGTCATACTCAATTTTTTCAATATCCAACACATTATCTGTGAACACTAGATCAAGTAGTGATGGCTCATCCCCACCCCTGGCCCTCGTTGGTTCCATTACATGTTGGTGTAGGAAATTCCCTTGTACGCAATCTAGGAATCTTGCCCCGAATGAGTCCTCACCACTGTGTGGGTCAAGATTTATCCAATCTATCTCTTTATGATTAAAGTCTCCCATAATCAAAATCCTACATTTTTTTCCCGTGCCATGTTAACAACTGAGTTTATGACTTCAATAGTACCTATATGATTTTCCTCATAAACTTCAAGCCTATTTTGGTTCCTTGGTGGGTTGTATACAACAGTTATTATAATGCTCTCTGACCCAGTATTTATGCGAGCAACAAGAAATTCCTTGAACTTACTTTCTATAGCCAAGTTTATTTCTTCAACTTGAATCCTTTCACTTATGAGCAGTGCTATCCCTCCACCAGTCCTCTCAGATCTTTCAACCCTTAGTATTCTGAAGCCCTTAGGAAACACTGTGACGCTGTTTATGTCCTCACTCAACTAGTCTCTGTAATTGCTACTATATCTGCCTTACTGTTGTGAATCCTATCTTTTAATTCTACTGCCTTACCAGCTAATCCATCAGCATTTGTGTATAACAATCTTAATGAGGCCCCATCTCCTGATTTTCTGTCATTATCTTCTTTATCTCCCCTTTGTCTGGAAGAACTCTGAAATGAAAATTTTTCTTCTCTTCATTTCTTTCATCATTTAACCTTCTTGCCTCTTGCAACAAGTTTTTTTATCTTTCCCATCTCTTCCTGTGTTCTGTATTGTCTAATGAACACTTCTTTGAATTCTTGAAGGTCTTTTAGACCTTTTTCTCAACAATATTTCCCTACATGTTTCCCCTCTCTCAAAGGTTACTTTTGTTGGTCTCGGCTTTCCTTCCCTCGAATATTTACCTAGTTGGTGTATGTTTACAATATCTTCAGGACCACAAACTACTCCAAGCTTTCTTATCAGGTCTACAACCCTAGCTTTATTTTCTTCAAGTCTCCCCTGCCATGTTGGCTCCTGGGATTCGCTTATGCCTGAGATTACCACTGTCTTCTCCTTATCAAGTGCCTGTCTGATGAGTGGGTTTGCCCTTTCCATCACAACGTCTTTAATTTTTTCGATTACTGTCTCTTTATAGTCAACTGTTTGTATGTTTTCTAGTGCCACCACCTTTACAGCTTCTTTTACTGCCACATTCCCCTTTAGTGCATCAGCAAAGGAAGTTTTCATGGCATCATTTTCCATATTCAGCTCCTGGAACTCTTTTCTGAACTGTTCAATGTTTTCCTTAATCTGGACATTCCAAGCAGCAATCTCGTCTCTCTCAGAAGAGAGCAGTGAACTAACATGTAATTCCTTTAGGTTGTCATTCAGCTGTTTGTTTTTATCTTCTTGTTTAGAAATTCTAGATTCTAGTTGACTCTTTTCCCCTTCCAGCTTCTTTATTCTTTTTTCTAGTTCCTTTCTCTCCTGCCCTTGTGCTTTATTTGCTTCCTGCAAAGATCTTATTTGCTCTCTGAGTGTTTCATTCTCTTTCATTTCTCCATCCATATTCCAAATTCTTTCATCAAGGCTTATAACCATTGCCTCTGAATTCTTGACTTTCTGTTTAAGTCTCCTAATGGCCACCCCTCCTACCGACCCATGGATGGGAGAGGTTTGGGACAGAGATGGCCTCATTTTTATGTTCTCCCTCTCACAGAATATAGAAAGAAGAAGAGAAAGAGGAAAAAATAATTTTTTATTTAAGCTTCACACAGAATTTTTATATCTCCATATAAGTGCTATTTAGTGACTCAGTTTATCTCTTTTCTGGTAACACACATCTTAACTTAAAAACTTGTCCATAGTAATTTAAGGATAACAAGAAAAAGAAAAAAAAATGCAACAAAACAAAAGTCAAACCTGAAGGAAAATTCGAATTTGTGTCTGAGGAGGCACCCACCTGTTTCTGCTATATATTCTTCCTAATTGATAAACTCACTTGCTAACCAAGATATGTTATCACAGGATTAGACTTTACATTTAACTCAATATATATACAAAATAAAAAAAATAGTAAAAGAGAAAGCTAAAAGAAAAGCAAAAAAATTAAGAAAATAAGACAGCTGTACTACTTGGCAACTTAACTCAGTACTGTTGACAGGTGGATATTTGGTATTTATTTAATTATTTCGTGTATCAAACTAACTAACAAGTTAATATAAATGGGAAGGATACTGATTTTAACAATATATGGAACCACAGGATCAGGTAAACGGCTAAGAGCTTTCCCCAGTTTACAAAAAAAATTAGGTAATGTGATGTGATGGCTTCACCTCTGGCAACTCTTCTAAATTTCCTTCAAGGCAGAACAGGACAGCAGCTTCTCTCTCCCCTCACGAAAATGTTCTCAATTTTTTTCCTTTAATATTTTGGACAGTCTCGTCATACAACAAATATAAGTTTTTGTACTCAATACTCTGCAGGATTTCAGATTTAGGGAAATTATGGTAAAGTTTTCCACTAAGCACTTAGTCACTCAAAAACACAAGTAAAAATTTAAGAGAAGCAGTTGCTTGGCCCACGTATGTATGTGTGTGTGTGTTTGTGTAAATGAGCATGTGTGTCATGTCATCATCACCTCATTCATCGTAATTTTATCTATCACTTTCATAAAAATTTACGTTGCTTGCTGTTATTTATAATGTAAAGGGTGTTTTTTTAACAGTGCAGGGAGGGTTTATACAGTTCGTAAACGAAAAAATAATTGTAAATGAGTATGTATGTCACGTCATTATCACCTCATTCACTGTAATTTTATCTATCACTCATAAAAATTTACGTTGCTTGCTGTTATTTATAATGTAAAGGGTGTTTTTTTAACAGTGCAGGGAGTGTTTATACAGTACGTAAACGAAAAAATCATTGTAAATGAGTATGTTTGTCACGTCATTATCACCTCATTCACCGTAATTTTATCTATCACTTTCATAAAAATTTACGTTGCTTGCTGTTATTTATAATGTAAAGGGTGTTTTTTTAACAGTGCAGGGAGGGTTTATACAGTACGTAAACGAAAAAATAATTGTAAATGAGTATGTATGTCACGTCATCATCACATTCACGGTAAGTTTTCCTATCACTTTCATAAAAATTTACGTTGCTTGCTGTTATCTATAATGTTAAGGGTGTTTTTTTTTAACAGTGCAGGGAGGGTTTATACAGTATGTAAACGAAAAAATAATTCTAAATGAGTATGTATGTCACGTCATTATCACCTCATTCACCGTAATTTTATCTATCACTTTCATTAAAATTCACGTTGCTTGCTGTTATTTATAATGTAAAGGGTGTTTTTTTAACAGTGCAGGGAGGGTTTATACAGTGTAAACGTAAAAATATACTAAATTATCTATGTACATATAGGCGGATCCTACGTCGCGGATTTCCTGGTTCGCGCCGGGTCCCGGAACCGAACTACCGCGATAAGTGAGGCAACACTGTATATATATACACATTGGTGACCTTAACCCATGAATGCCTGTACCCACGAACAAAATTTTGAATAAATTATAACCCCAACCCACAAATAAACTCCAACCCATGAACGCACATGTGTTGGCCAAGCCACCACGTGTCCCACTCGCCCGCTGTCAGTTCGTTCGTGATCTGATTGTAGCTCTTGCCTTATATTCCATTGTTTTGCCTTTTATATAGCCCGTATTATGGCTCGTAAGAAAGTTAAAATTGTTGGTGATATTGGCGTCAAACACCCTAGATGCATAACAGTGGAAATGAAGAAAGAAATAATTTCTAAACATGAAAATGGAGTTCGAGTGTCCGATCTCGCCAAGCAGTATAACAAGGCAAAATTGACCATAAGTACTATTTTAGAGAATAAAGAGATATTAAAGGCGGCTGACATGGCTTCGGGAGTATATATCTTAATAAAGAGAAGGTCACAATTAATAGAAGAGGTAGAAAAATTATTATTGTCATGGATAAGTGAAAAACAGCTGGTTGGAGATAGTATTAGCGAGGCCATAATATACACCAAGACTTTGCAAATCCACCATGATTTAGTAGCGTACTCTCAGAGTTCTAGTGGCGCTAAAGTTCACAAATTTAAAGCCAGCAGAAGCTGGCTTGAACACTTTCGTCGATGAACTGGGATGTATTGTGTCAGTAGACACGGAGAGGTGGCTACCTCCGAACAAAAAGCAGTGGATTTTTACATAAAGGAAGTCGCTAAATTTGTCGAGAATGAAGGCTATATACTGCAACAAGTCTTTAATTTTGATGAAACAAGACTCTTTTGCAAGAAAATGCCCAAAAGAATCTATATAACCCAAGAAAAGAAGTCACTGCTTGGCCACAAACCAATGAAAAACAGGCTTACACTCTTTAAGAGCAATAACGTGTTGAAGACTATCCTTCCAGTAATGTTGAGGTCAAGTCCAAAGGCTTGGATTACGTGTATTTTATTCCTAGAGTGGTTGATCGAAGTGTTTCCTCCAGTAGTGAAATAATATCTTGAGGAAAATTATATGCCCCTTAAGTGTGTCCTCATAATGGATAATACTCCTGCCCATCCTTCAGTGTGGAAGAAGATCTCGCTATACAGTACGACTTCATAAAAGTGAAATTTCCTTCCTTCCAACTCCACTCCTATTCTCCAGCCCATGGACCAGCAGGTAATATTTAATTTTAAAAAGTTGTATACGAAGGGTCTTTTTGCCAGGTGTTTCCAGGTCACCAATGACATAGATTTTACCCTTCATGATTTCCGGAAAGACCTCCTCAATATCCTTCACTGCATTGGCCTCATTGAAAAAGCATGGAAGGAGGTCTCCTATCATACATTGAATTTTGTCTGGAGGAAACTTTGGCTAGCTTGTGTGAATGGTAGTGACTTTGAGGGCTTCATGCAGGAGTTAGCTATCAAAATTGTTAATGAAATTGTGGCCACAGGTAAAATCTTGGGCTTGGAGGTCAGTGAGGAGGATGTGGAGAACTTACCACCAATGAATTAGTTGAGCTGCAACGCGAGCAGGTGAAGATTCTCCAAGTAGAGCAGTCAGCAGAGGAGGGGGATGAGAGGAAAAAGGTGTCCAGTGAAGAATGTAAAGAAATTTTTAGTTAGTGGAATGATGTGCAGGCTTTTATTGAGAATCATCACCCAGATTAAACTGTGGGCAATAGAGTAGTGAACATGGTAATTGACAATCCGATGAATATTTTTAGAAAATTTACCAAAGAAGAAAAAGACGAATTTCTCTGGATCATTTCCTTGTCCCAGTAGGCAGGGAAGCAGCTTCCAAAAGAGAAGAGAGAGAGAGATAACACCAGATACAGGGCCTGTATCAGAAGAATTCCCTAACGTTTTTATGGAAGGGGACTTTCCTTCCAAAAATTAGTCCCCCCCTCCTCCTCCTCCACCACCATCCACGAATGCCAGCAACAATCATCCACAAAGGTAAATACAGTACTCTATTTCTATTATTAATGTAATTTTTCTTTTGCTGAGTATATTGCATTTAACCTGTATTATATTTCAATGACTCAAACAATTTTAAAATGAATATTTGTTGTGACCTGGAACGGATTAATTGAATTTACATGCTTTTCAATGGGAAAAATAAATCCAACCCAAGAACAATCCAGCCCAATTACACATTTTGGGAGCAGATTAAGTTCGTGGGTTGGGGTGACCACACACTATATATATATATATATATATATATATATATATATATATATATATATATATATATATATATATATATATATATATATATATATATATATATATATATATATATATATATATATATATATATATATATATATATATATAGTGTGTGGTCACCCCAACCCACGAACTTAATCTGCTCCCAAAATGTGTAATTGGGTTGGATTGTTCTTGGGTTGGATTTATTTTTCCCATTGAAAAGCATGTAAATTTAATTAATCCCTTCCGGGTCACAACAAATATTCATTTTTAAATTTTTTGAGTCATATATATATATATATATATATATATATATATATATATATATATATATATATATATATATATATATATATATATATATATATATATATATATAGTGTCGGGTAAATGGAAAATCGCGTGAAAAAACGAGTCATTTTCCATAGGAAAGAATGATAAAGGGCATAGATACATTCCAAACCTTTCAGAGACACACCATGCCAAAGATATAAGATAAGTAAAAAACATATTTTATTACTACATAGCAAAGCAGAAACCCCTGTATCTATTTTTAAGAGTACACAAAAGATATTCATATTCACTTTACAGCTGGAAATTAATATACATTACTGTACTGTACTCTATTATGCAGTGGGCAACAGTCATACAGTACACTGGGACATGCATGGTGGCCGTGAGCAAGTAACTTATGCGGTAGAAGAGGAGAAGGATGCAGGAGAACGAACCTCTATCTGCAAATGTATATAAAGATAAAATAAGAATTATAAATAATCAAAGCAAGACTAAAAAACAAAAACAAAATTAATTATGCAATGCCTAAATCTACCATATGACAGATTAAAAAAAACTTAATCTACATTCTCTAGAGAGGCACAGAGTTAGGGGGGATATGATTAAGGTGTATAAATGCTTTAAAGGGATTAACAAGGGTGATATTGATAAAGTTTTAAAAATTCATGATCAAACCAGAACTCGTAATGGGTAATGGATTTAATCTTGATAACATTAGGTTCAGAAGGGAAATTGGTGAAAATTGGCGTGGTAATACCGTAGAGTATTCCTAGTAGGATAATAAATGCCAATACCTTAGACACCTTCAAATGTAGATTAGATAGACATATGACAGAGGTAGGGTGGGTATGAATAGATTAGTGTTTATTAGAAAAATCATAAAAAGAAAAATAGAATAAATAAGTAGAATAGAATAGGTTAGACATGCTGAAAATATCATTCAAAAATGGAACTGCCTCGTGTGTGCCAGTAAGCATGTTGCAGTGTCCCCTATTCTTATGTTCTTAATATTTTCAGAACACATGTTTTGCATCCTCCTTCCATTTTCAAATTTGTATCTGGTTTCTGAATGACAAATTTGTTAATAAAATGTATCCAATTTCTCTCTCTCTCTCTCTCTCTCTCTCTCTCTCTCTCTCTCTCTCTCTCTCTCTCTCTCTCTCTCATTTCTTTACAAAAAACGAATTAAAACTTAGGTTTATTACCTTTAAAATGAGCACTGTAATGAACGTGATTAAAACTAAAGCAATAATTGTATTTACATAATAAGATGAAAAATTTCTACCTAATTCCTGTTTAAGAGAGACATTACAAAGGATTCGTGGAAAGGAAATTAATTTAACGGTTTTTTAACTCATTAACGTTTTTATTAAAAGTGCATTATTATATTTATCATTTGCTGCCCCAAACGACTCATCAGCTTGTAAAGTAACTGATGTATGCGTTGTTTGTAAGACTATTCTCCTTTTAATATAAATATATTCTATATAATGTAAGTGAAATGAAACGAGAGAGAATCTTTAATTAACTCTTGTTCATTCAACCAAAACTACATTATTTATTGTAAAAATAATGGTTTAATTACAATTTCGTAATAATAATGATATTAATAATAATAATAATTTCCACAATCATCATCAAAGGAAAATTATTGTTAAAAATAATAGTAATAATAATAATAATAAGATCTAAGGAGAATTTTTGGAATAGACATCATGAGAGTAATGCAGAGGTATATTACAACCCAGCAGAGAGCTGGATATTCATTACACATCTTTTATAATCCCTTCACATCTGACAGGTCATTACACTCTCCATCTGTTTCTCTTTACAGCCTGATAAAGGCTATATTATTTTATCATTTTTTGGTCCATCCTGTTGTCACAAAAAAAAAAAATAATTGGGGGGGGGCGTTATTCGCGAATTCCGAATTTTTTACTATTATTTTTTGGGGGGCGTTATTGCAATTTCACATAAAAAAATCGCGTATAAAAGGAGCAAGGTGTATATATATATATATATATATATATATATATATATATATATATATATATATATATATATATATATATATATATATATATATATATATATATATATACATACAGTGTTGCCTCACTTATCGCGGTAGTTCGGTTCCGGGACCCGCCGCAAACCAGGAAATGTACATATAGGATCCGCCTATATGTACATAGATATTTTAATATATTTTTACGTTTACACTGTATAAACCCTCCCTGCACTGTTAAAAAAACACCCTTTACATTATAAATAACAGCAAGCAACGTAAATTTTTATGAAAGTGATAGATAAAATTACGGTGAATGAGGTGATAATGACGTGACATACATACTCATTTACAATTATTTTTTCGTTTACGTACTGTATAAACCCTCCCTGCACTGTTAAAAAAACACCCTTTACATTATAAATAACAGCAAGCAACGTAAATTTTTATGAAAGTGATAGATAAAATTACGGTGAATGAGGTGATAATGACGTGACATACATACTCATTTACAATTATTTTTTTCGTTTACGTACTGTATAAACCCTCCCTGCACTGTTAAAGAAACACCCTTTACATTATAAATAACAGCAAGCAACGTAAATTTTTATGAAAGTGATAGATAAAATTACGGTGAATGAGGTGATAATGACGTGACATACATACTCATTTACAATTATTTTTTCGTTTACGTACTGTATAAACCCTCCCTGCACTGTTAAAGAAACACCCTTTACATTATGAATAACAGCAAGCAACGTAAATTTTTATGAAAGTGATAGATAAAATTACGGTGAATGAGGTGATAATGACGTGACATACATACTCATTTACAATTATTTTTTCGTTAACGTACTGTATAAACCCTCTCTGCACTGTTAAAAAAACACCCTTTACATTATAAATAACAGCAAGCAACGTAAATTTTTATGAAAGTGATAGATAAAATTACGGTGAATGAGGTGATAATGATGTGACATACGTACTCATGTACAATTATTTTTTCGTTCACGTACTGTATAAACCCTCCCTGCACTGTTAAAAATCACCCTTTACATTATAAATAACAGCAAGCAACGTAAATTTTTATGAAAGTGATAGATAAAATTACCATGAATGAGGTGATGATGACGTGACACACATACTCATTTACAATTATTTTTTCGTTTACGAACTGTATAAACTCTCCCTGCACTGTTAAAAAAACACCCTTTACATTATAAATAACAGCACGCAACGTAAATATAAAAAAAAATGAAAATATTGAAAATGTTTTTTTTCAATATTTTAATATTTTTGCGTATACCCATAAAATAAAATAATTTATCCAAAAAAAACCGCGATAGAGTGAGAACGCGAACCAAGAAGCGCGAATAACCGGGGTAACACTGTATATATATATATATATATATATATATATATATATATATATATATATATATATATATATATATATATATATATATATATATATATATATATATATATATACTCCTCAACCTATGAACAAGTTAGGTTTCAGAAGTCCGTTCATAAGTAGAATTGTTCCTAAACTGTATTCAAGTAAAAATAAAATACTGTACAGTACATAAATATGCTGTTCTCTACAGTACTTAGGTTAAAGACACTTAACTACTACATGAAATATAAAAATACAGTATTAATAATTTCTGATAAGTTCAAAAGTTGATATTTTGTATGTACAGTACTGTTCTGTATATATGTTGGTTAAGCACCAGAGAAGACTGCAAGTATTACACAAGGTTTCAGGACCCTTTGTTCAAATATGCATGTTGAAGAGAGTGATAGAGAGAGTCTTCTCCCAAAGAGTTAATAGCTCTTTTCCAAAAATATCTTCAACAATGAAGTACCTTTTGCCTTGGAATAAGAGCTGAATATAATTTTTTCAGGAAAGTGTCTTCAGCAAAGAGGGTTTTGTACTTGGTGTGCCACACTGATGCTTCGCCAACATATGAAATATCCAGAGATTTCTTCACTACTATTAAGTTTTTATCAAACCTTGGAAAAGCACCAAGGCTTTGCAAGTACAGAACAATCTTTGTTGAAGACACCCTTCTGGAAAACGTCGTTTGGGCCTCTGGAAGTGGAATTTCCTGGTCTTTATCTTTGGAAGAAGAATCTCTCTATCACTCTCTTCTCAAAGATACCTAAAACAATGGGCCCTGGAACCTTGTGTAATAATCACAGTCCTCTCTGATGTTTCTTATCTACTACATAAAACATAAAGTATACAGCAGTAATGAAGTTTAAAACAGTAATAACAAGGTAATAATACAGTACAGTAATACATGCATAATCCATGAGTATATATATATATATATATATATATATATATATATATATATATATATATATATATATATATATATATGAATAATTTTTACACCAACCGGGACTTGAATCTAGAACACATAATTGCTCTGCCAAGGCGCAACCAAATTCACCACAGAAGGTCTTAAAAGGGAAACAAACGTTACAGATATATCTGCTATACTAGGAATGAACGCATTCTATCTGAATGCCACTCTGTCACTCGTGGCTTCGTTTTCGCATTTGATTAAAATCTCAATCGGGACCAACAATAATCAAATAAGCACATTACCATATGTGAAAACATGAATAAATTTTACCCCAATTGGGACTTGAACTTAGGGCACATAATTACTGCGCCAAGGCATTACCAACTACACCACAGAAGGTCTTAAAAGGGAAGCAAGCATAACATCTATATCTGCTATACTAGATATGTATGTATTCTAAGGGAAGCAAGCATAACATCTATATCTGCTATACTAGATATGTATGTATTCTATCTGAATGCCACTCTGTTCATATTACAGTTTCCCCCAACCTCATTTGTGGCTTCATTTTTGCATTTAATTCAAATATCAGTCTCAGTTCAGATCAACAATAATCAAATAAGCACATTGCTATATGTGAAAACATGAATAATGTTTTCCCCGACTGGGACTTGAACCTATGACACATAATTACTGTGCCAAGACGCTACCAACTACACCAACGAAGGTCTTAAAAGGGAAACAAATCTTACAGCTATATTTGATACACTGAATGAACGCTCTCTTGAATATATTTCAAGACAGTTTATTTCTATGTAGATTATGTAAGTGTTGTTCTGCATGATAGTTTTGTTTATCGTAGCGTATGTACATGCATGTTTATTTACTGACATTATATGTATACCTATTTAATGATCAATTTACATATATTTTTGTAGGTATAATGTGTAGTTCATTCTTTGGACTAGTCATAGCAGCGAGAGGGAAATCTGATATAAAAAAGTTTAACCATAAATATGTCACCTCCTCTTGTTTTCCCTCGTCTGTACAAACAAAGAACCTTTATGTGTAAGTGCTTCCTCTCTCCTTTTCCAGCTTATATACAGAAAACCTTAGCCCTAGTACCAGGGGCCTCTACAAACAAGGGGTGTTTGGTGAGTTTCAAAAAAAAAAAGGGGTAGTTGATCTCGTGAGATGCTACGAAACACGCATGTTTGTGACGTGATTTAAATGTGTGAAAGCAGTCGTAATTAATATTTATGAAATACATTTGCTACCATGATCATTGATGGTGCATATGCCTTTAATAATGAGTAATCAGTTGTACTCGTGAGATGCTATGAGACACTCATGTTTACCGTGATTATTGACGGTGCTTATAAGTTTGATAATAAATAATTAGTTGTCCTCGTGAGATGCTACGAGACACTCAAGTAGAAGAACGTGGTAGAGATCCATGGAGCAGAAGATATCCGAGTTTGAATCGGAGTCCCGTGATTGCTGACTACATTTGGGTTTCCGGATTGATGAGTACAGATTTAACTTATTCTAACAACGTTTATAACTACGTGTGAGGGAAAGAATGAGTTCATTTAATAGAACACTCATAGGTAGTGTAAAGGTTTGTATTAATAATGAGCGTATATCATGGCTTCCAGTTTATTGTTGCAAGATGTGTGCCGGTCGGCTCAATCAATATAAACATTAGAAACCAAATAGGTAGAAGTACAATGAAAACAAAAGAGGTGCGATAAAGGGAATAACCTTATTATCAATAAAGGATTAGATCACTTATATCATAACATTCCTTTCCCCTAGAATTTGCAATACATCACATATAAAAAATAAGTCATCAACTTCTTAAAACAAGGCACACATGAAAATTCTATATAAGGAGTTCAAAACACTATTTACAAATTAAGACGATCAGGGGGCTTGATATTTCTCTGAGACCTTCTCACTACTGGAGTCTGTATAGGTAACTCATCACATGCACTATTACTTACATCTCTTGAAGGTACATTAATAACATCTTTTGAAAGTACACCATTTGTTTCTATAATATTAGAATTAGTTGTTAATTCACTAGGAACACTTGTTACAACAGGATTATCAGCTTCAATTTCACTTACAACAGGATTATCATAATCATTATTCAACATTTCATTATTAGACTGATTGAAATCTCCAAAATATCTATGCATCAATTGATCAGAATGTCTTTTCCATATCATATTCCCTGAACAATGTACTTGCACTTTATAATTTCTTAAACCTAATACTTCTACAATTCTACCTTCCACCCATAGTGGACCTTTACCATAGTTACGTGCAAACACAGCATCATCAACTTTGTACATGTTTTCTTCATTTGAAAGACTATCATTACATTCTTTACTTTCTTTCAGCTTTACATCTACAGTACCTCTGAAGAAAACGACAAACTCTAGTAGTATAATCTCCCTCTTTAAATTTCCTTAAACCCTCCTTAAATGTCCTTACAGCTCTTTCTGCAAGACCATTAGAGGCTGGATGATAAGGGGCAGGACAAACATGTTTTATACCATTCTTTTGCAAAAACACCTTCATTTCCTGTGATACAAAATTAGGAGCATTATCTGACACTATCATGTCTGGCAAGCCAAAATTAGAAAATACTTTCCTTAGGTGATTTATAGTGACACCAGATGTTGCAGAACTAGAGAACTGTATATCTAAGAACTTACTATAAGAATCAATGACAATTAGAAAATATTTACCATCAATAGGACCTGCATAGTCCATATGGACCCTAGACCATGGTTTTCCCGTATTAGGCCATGACAAAGTATTAGCTGGTGGTTGTTTATAATTCTTAAAACAAATATTACAATTCTTTGTCATCTCTGCAAGGTCTTGGTCAATCTTTGGCCACCAAACCCATTTCCTAGCCTCTGCTTTCATGGCATTTATTCCATTATGACCATTATGTAAATGAGTCAATATCTTACACCTCAACTCTACAGGTATTACAATACGATTCCTGTATAACACTACATCATTATGAAGAGACAATTCATCTTTAACATTACCATATTCCATGAGTAACAAATTATTTTCTTTAGACCAACCAAATCTTAGACAATTAATTAACTGAGACATCACTTTATCTTTCTTATTATATTGTCTAATTACCTTATAAGAAATTTCATCAAAATCAAGCAATTCCACTAATCTTACATACTCAGCAGGAATCCCAGACTGAATTTCATCTTCTACTGGAAGACGGCTAAGTGCATCGGCAATAACATTTTCCTTTCCAGGTTTATGCACTAGATCAAAGTCATATTGAGAAAGTAACAAAGCCCATCTTTGTATCCTAGAATTGGCATTCTGAGGAATTGGCTTATCTTTACCAAACAATCCTAAAAGTGGTTTATGGTCCGTTCTGGCCATAAATTTTCTACCCAAAAGAAAATATCTAAATCTTTTGACAGCGAAAATCAAAGACAATCCTTCTTTATCCAACTGTGAATATTTCATCTCAGCACTACTCAATTTCTTACTTGCAAAATAAATAGGTCTTTCTACTCCATTGACCTTTTGCAATAACACACATCCTACACCAACAGGTGAAGCATCAACTTCTACAATCAAGGGATATGACCCATCAAAATTTACTAATACTTTAGAGTCTACAAAATCTTGTTTAAGACATTTAAATGCATTCTGTTCAATCTTTGTCCATTCAAACTTGGCACCTTTTTTCAGTAAATCATACAATGGAGCTGATTTAGTTGAAAAATTCTTAATAAATCTACAGTAAAATGTAATCATCCCTAAAAATGAGTGGACCTCTGCTACTGAGGTAGGACAAGGAGCATCCAAAATTGCTTTAACCTTCTTTGGGGATGGTTTTATTCCTTCACTTGATATACAGTAACCTAAATATTCAATACATTCCATATTTAAAACTGTTTTACTCTTATTTATCTGTACATTATGAGATTGCAACACATTTAAAACTTTCTTGAGTCTCTCATCATGCTCATCTTTAGTTTCACCACTGACAACTATATCATCCATATATGCAGCAACACCATCAATATTACATAAAATCTGTGAAATAAATCTTTGAAAAATACCAGGAGAAGAGGACAAGCCAAAGGGCAACCTCTTGTATTTATACATTCCTTTGTGTGTATTAATAACTAAAAACTCTTGACTTTGTTCTTCAACAGGTATTTGCAAATATGCATTCTTCAAATCAATCTTAGAAAAAATTTTGCCTTTGCCAACACTGCACAAAAGTTCATCAATCTTAGGCAAGGGGTTTTTATCACATTGTATTTGCTTATTCAAATGCTTAAAATCTGCACATATGCGAATTTCTTTCTTATTCTCTTTTAACACAGGTACAATAGGCGCAGCCCATTCACTATGAGATACAGATTCTATAATATTTTCACTTACAAGTTTATCAATGGCCTCTTCAACCATCTCTTTATGGTAAAATGGAACAGTACGTGCTTTTACAAACTTTGGAATAGCATCACTCTTTATATGAATTTTAGCTACAATGCTAGAAATAGGTTTGCTTACATTAACATTATAATCTTCAAACACTTGTTCAACACTTACATTATGAACATTGTTAACCTTGGTACTTCCATCTAATCCTGCTAAATAAATACCAACTTGTTTCATTAGATTTTTACCACATAAATTTGTATTCTTTGAACCAACAACATAAAAGACTTGTGATACATTATATCCATTATG
Organism: Halocaridina rubra; assembly: GCA_037179515.1. Taxonomy (NCBI): domain Eukaryota; kingdom Metazoa; phylum Arthropoda; class Malacostraca; order Decapoda; family Atyidae; genus Halocaridina; species Halocaridina rubra. Next base: position 306,630 of record JAXCGZ010007547.1, on the reverse strand, counting down.
CACAACAGGAGCAACCACTTTTCCCAAAACCTTTATTTTAAAATCATCATAAGCCTGTAAGGGTTTCTTACATTGTTCAACTTTCAAATTCAACTTCTCAACCCAATCTTTATTCAAAGTTGAAACAGTAGCACCACTATCAACCTCAAAAGGAACTTGGATCTTATTAACAGAAAAATAAAATTGTTCAGCATGAACAGCATAGATTTTATCTCTGACAGTTAACACTTTATCATCCTCATCATCATTATCACTTAATGATACATCTTGATCATTCACAATCTTTACAGTTTTCCTACTATTAAACTTAGGTTTACTCCTAAAATCTTTCTTGCTTGGTCTATTTGAACCTTTAGCTGTACTATAACCACTCTCTCTTTTGGCTTCTTTACAAACCTTCTGTAAATGACCCTTTTTATGACAATTATAACATGATAAATGCTTAAATCTACAATAAAAGCTGTCATGAGAGGAACCACAATGTTGACAAGATAAACCTACATATTTTCTTCTTACAACCTGAACCTGTGACTGAACCTCATCTTTCTCACTTACAAATGCTTTTTCCATGTTCAAAATTCTCTCCAAAATAGCCTGAGAGGTTATTGCTTGGAGATCTATGTTGAGAGCCACTATATTTGAAAAATAAACTTCAGCATCTACAGCCATAAATAACTGATCTCTTACTCTACCATCAAATTGGTTGCCAAAATTACAATGCTTTGCTAGAGCCTTTAAATCAGCATACAATTCTTTTACACTCTCATCCTTCCTTTTTTTTCTTTGCTGGAAGGCTAGCAAACTTCTGTGATAAGAAGGCGTAACAATAAAATGACCTTTCAATAACTGAACCAAGTCTGCATAAGACTTTGTGTGGGGCAAATCAGGAGCACAAAGATTGCCTAAAACACTAAAAACATCAGTACCCAATGACACAAGCAGGAGATTTTTTTTCTCGTCAGCCTCAGTGACATTTAAATGACTAAAATGTGCCTCTAATAGGCTTAGCCATAATTCCAAGGAAATTTTCGATGGATTAAAACAATCAATTCTAATCTGATTCAACGACGACGACATTGCGGACCTATTCTGTAATATTACCAGTATCCACAAACACTTAGGCTAATGTAGCACCCAAACAACCGACAATTCGATATGCTAGGGTAGCAAAAACGAATGCTAGGCTTGAAGAAACATGCGCCCAAAACTGCAGCAACATCATACAGGGCACCTAGGCTTAAATCCAACACTAGCCTAGTCGAGGTGAATCACGCAGCATCAATCCAGGATCCAATTAGGCATAACCATGGTAGCCTAATCCTGGCGTCGGCAAACAAAACATTTGGCACCTACCAGAAATCTTGCAAGGCGAATCTATTTAAGCCAGTAATATAACCAAACTCAAGAGGTTTCCCATATCCATGAAGGGTTTACTCGTCGCCAAATGTAAAGGTTTGTATTAATAATGAGCGTATATCATGGCTTCCAGTTTATTGTTGCAAGATGTGTGCCGGTCGGCTCAATCAATATAAACATTAGAAACCAAATAGGTAGAAGTACAATGAAAACAAAAGAGGTGCGATAAAGGGAATAACCTTATTATCAATAAAGGATTAGATCACTTATATCATAACAGGTAGATTGTATGTTGGAACATTTATTATTCTGTATGAGAAGGTTTTAATTTAAGGTGAGGAGAATTTATTTAATAATTCGTATATCTGCAATTCACAAACCTCCTTATAAAATATTTGCATGTAAGTCTATGCATGTAATATTAACTATATTTTATTGGTAGAGGATTTAATTTTAAGATCGTTTGTAGGCCTCTACCGAAACCGTGTCAAGATACCTGAATTTAGGGGGTTATAAGATCAAAGGGTAATAACATAAAGGAAATCCTCCACAGATTTTGGTCCTTCAAACCAGATGAGAATTTGTGTGGTAATTGTAAAGATAATGTACATTTAAGATAAACTCCCGTCTTGTAAGAAGTTAGTGTAAAACTCTACGTTTGAAACCGTCCATATTTCAGCAGGGAAAAAATGCATTGCAAGTATTTGCATGAATATTGTGAACATAACTTCGAAATTTTAATAGTTGTTGAGATTAATAAAAGTATCCTTTTTCCCGAGTGGATAAACTGTTTCTCTCTTTGTGGGAACGAAATATATTTTCGTAGTTAAACGTCCGCTAAGTAAATTGGAAATTAGTACCCAATTTTGACTGGGTGAACAGTGGTTATTACTTGGGGATTTGTGTTTACATACTTACCATTTAAAGATGTCTAGAATGTCGTATTGATTCCTTTATTTACGTAAATAAACAGAAGGTTGTGACACCTGCTGCTAGGTGCACAGTGTTGTTTATTCGAGGAACAGTGTGTTTTACAATACATTTTCCAGTTACTGTTGATGACTTAACAGTGTCATTTAGTCGATGACTAGTGTGTTTTATACTTTGAAGATTGGCGTTATAATTGACGAAAATTAAATAACTACATTATCTTGAAATTTGGAAGATTGTCTTATGATACTCTTTACAGAGTGAATGTTTGTTGCATTGTGAATGTATAAAGAAGATCGTGGTTTCTTTGATATAATTACATCAACTATTTGTTTGTTGGTCTCTTATGTTCTATTTGCTTTCTCAATATATTGATTAAACCTGAGGCATTACAACGTCTTCAGGAATTGGTTCAACATGATTGTGTTCAGTGTCAAGCAGAACTTGCTAAAGATGATGAGACACTTGTTACTTATTTAGAAAGATGTCATCATACACTAACTGAAAGATTTGAAAGACATGATAAGAAATATGAAGAATATAGCGAGGATAAGCCTCTTAAAAGGGATTCTGAAGAGGAAGATATAGAACATGACAATCTAGCTAAAACAGTAAATGAGATTAGCCTAGCTGTCCTAGAACGGATTCGTAAGGTAGGAACTGTGAAAAGTACTAGAGCTCCAAGTTTCGAGAGTTCAAGCCCTTCCAGTGGACAACCCACACCTAGATTTCCCGAGGTAAAATACCATAGTTCTTTGGAAACTGTGATGAATGGAACGAGTTTTGATATACTTTTGATAGTTAGTACATGGCACTTCTATGCCAGCTATGACAAAGTTTACCATCTTGAGAAATACCCTTGCAGGAGATGCCAAAGATACTATCAAGTGATATCCCGTTGGTAGTGAGAGTTATGATGAATGCATTCTACTGCTACAAGCTGTTTATGCCAGCAAGGACAGGTTTGTACGAAATTTAATGAGGATATTGGTAAAAACTTTAACTCCCTCTTCTAATTATTCATCACTTTAAGTTCAAGGAGGAAGTAGAAGCCATTACTTGAAGTCTGAAAAATTATAGATACATGAAGAACACTGATTGGGTGTTTTCAGAACTCTTGATAATGAAATTACCAGAAGATCTAGAGAACTGGGTTAGGATGAATATCGACACAAAATATCCTACATTTGAAATCCTCTTGAAGGAACTGGGAAAATATGTATATCATATAGAAGACAAAAACACTAAAGATAACACAGAGGGAGAGACTCATACCTCCCAGAGAGATGAGACATAAGCCTATAAAAAGAATGTGGGTAGTTATGGTACTGTTGCTGAAATAGTAAATAAAATTTTGTATTTGTGGTTGGCAAGGTCATTAGTCTGAACAGCGTAATAAAGTAGTTAGTATAAATAAACGCAGAGATAAATTGAGAGACCGTAACAATGTCTGAGATGTACTCAGTTATGGCATTATACAAATGAATGTTACACTCATTTAATCTGTAAGAAGTGTTAGAAAAATGGTCATCATACAGCATTGTGTTACAAACAAGAATCAAAGTTTTGTAGAAGGTTTGAAGAGCCTACATTTCTAAATGAACAGTCAGGAAATGGTTCAAACTTAATATATGAGTCAAGCGATGAGCAAGAACAATGTGACTCAGTAAAGGACAAGTAACATGTTAAGATGACTATGAATGCAGTACAAAGGCAATTGGTGAAGCCAAGTTTACTTTCATGTGCTCTGTCTACTGCAAGTGGAAAAATAAACATCTCAAAGGGAAATCTTTGGGTAAACACTAGGTTATTCTTTGATACAGGTTCCCAGTTTTCCTTTATAACTAGGAAATTGGCTGAAATGCTTAAATTAATCTCAGTAGATGAAATGTCTCTTGGTATTGATGCCTTTCGTTCTGAAAGGGAAAAAAAGAAAGTTTTCCTGTTGTAAATGTAGTTATTACATTAGGCAAAAGAAGAGCCAGAGTTAGATTACTCATAGTTGATGATATAGCAATTAGCATCCACACTCCAGGAATAGCAAAAGCTGTAAATGTGTTAAAGTCTAATGATCACAAGTTGGCTGATGAAGATATTGATAGTGATGTACTGGAAAACTTTGGTATTGTTATTGGTGCATTACATTTTAGTCAGTTTGTTAGTGGTATTAACAATTGGGATGTCTATACTTTGATGGAAACACCAGGTGGTGTTATGTTGTATGGCCATATTCCTCATGATACTCAACATGAACCCATTAATGTTCAAAACCAAGTAGAACACAGTTTTTGCCTGCTTCTACTCAAGAGTTGATTGAAGAAGCCATAGAGCCTGTTAATAAGTTGTTGACTGAAGAGGCCATAGTACCTGTTAATAAGTTGTTTATTGAAGAGGCCATAGAGCCTGTTAATAAGCTGTTGATTGAAGAGACCAAAGAACCTGTTAATAAGTCGTGAGAGCTGGAGAGTATTGGAGTATATAAGCAAGAAGTGTGTTACGAAGATAAAACTACACTTGAAAGTTTTACAGATTCTGTTCCCTGGAAACCTATCCATACTCCTCTCCCACGCAATTTTCAGAGAGCCTTTGGACAAAAGAAGTCTCTATTAGAACAGTTGGAGGAGATATTGGAGAATTCTCATGTAGGTTATTTGTTGGATGCTTGTACCACTGAAGAGAAACAGTTTAATGTATACAATACTGCAGATGTAGAGTGGACAAATGCAGAAATATCACTTCAAGCATGGAATTCCAACAATGCAAGACTTGAAAGGGTACTGGATCAGTACTTTTATGAAGAATCTAGATCTAAAGAATCAGTATTTAGTTTAATCTGAAATGTAAATACAGAGAAGTTGTTTTTGAAAGATCAGAAGGCTAGGGAAGATGTGTTGACCAAACATAAACTTCTGTCACTGATGAGTATAGTTATTGACTCCTTAGGTCTAATTCACCCTTGCTAAGAAGAAGAAAAATTCTTATTCAGAGAGCATGGTCTGATAAGCTCTCATGGGAATATCTGTTGCCAGAAGTATACAATGAAGAATCATCAAAGTTTGAAAGATCATAACGTCAAGTTGCCCTATTTTTATATGGATGGCACTAGAACTAGAGGTCATAGTTTGAAGCTTCGTAAGAATCCTTCTTTGCAGGATATAAGGAATTTTTTTTTTTTTTTTTTTTTTTTTGCATGAGTAGTTGTTAATTGGAATTTGCTAGCCAAGGAGGTGGTTAATGCTAACTCAGTCCATAGTTTTAAGGACAAGTATGATAAGTATCAGTAAGTACAAAATGGAACTGACCTTGAGACAGAAAGTTACGAGCTTGGGGCTCTTTCCCCTAAGCACAATTAGGTAATTACACACACACACACACGAGAACAATGGTAGAGAACTTCAGGAGGATCTAAATAATCTGCATGAGTGGTCAGAAAAGTGGCTAATGAAATTCAATACTTCAAAATGTAAGGTAATGAGAATGGGTACAAGTGCAAGAAGGCCCAAGCTTGACTACTCAATGGCTGGAGTACAACTTCAAGAGACAGAAAATGAGAGAGATCTAGGAGTAAACATACTGGCAGATTTGTCTCCAGAAATACATATAAATGGCATAGTAAGGGCAGCATATGCATTCTTATCAAATGTAAGGGTAGCCTTCAGGCACATGGACAAGGAAATGTTCAGAAATATTTATGTAACCTATGTGAGGCCAAAACTCGAATATGCAACCCCCTTTTGGAATCCGCACTTGAAAAAGCACATAGCTAAGCTTGAAAAAGTTCAAAGACATGCCACGAAACTGGTGCCAGAAAAACGCAATCTCAGTTATGATGAGAGGCTGAGGGAATTAGACTTACCATCACTCGAAGCTAGAAGAGTGAGGGGGGATATGGTGACAGTCTTTAAATTCCTTCATGGTTATGATAGAGTGGATAGGGATCGATATTTTGATATGGCTGGCTCTAGAACTAGAGGTCATAGTTTGAAGCTACATAAGAAAACTTCTTCACAGGATGTAAGGAAATACTTTTTCAGTGTAAGAGTAGTTGATAATTGGAATTGGCTAAGCGAGGAGGTAGTTAATGCTATCTCAATCCATAGTTTTAAGAACAGGTATGATAAGTATCACTAAGTATAAAATGGAACCGATGAGGAGACGGGAAGATACGAGCTTTTGGCTCTTTCCCGTAAACACAATTAGGTAATCACACACACACAACCTAAAGGAATTAGATGTTAGTTCACTGCTCTCTTCTGAGAGAGACGAGATTGCTGCTTGGAATGTCCAGATTAAGGAAAACATTGAACAGTTCAGAAAAGAGTTCCAGGAGCTGAATATGGAAAATGATGCCATGAAAACTTCCTTTGCTGATGCACTAAAGGGGAATGTGGCAGTAAAAGAGGTTGTAAACGTGGTGGCACTGGAAAACATACTAGCAGTTGACTATAAAGAGACAGTAATCGAAAAAATGAAAGACGTTGTGATGGAAAGGGCAAACCCACTCATCAGACAGGCACTTGATAAGGAGAAGACAGTGGTAATCTCAGGCATAAGCGAATCCCAGGAGCCAACATGGCAGGGGAGACTTGAAGAAAATAAAGCTAGGGTTGTAGACCTGATAAGAAAGCTTGGAGTAGTTTGTGGTCCTGAGGATATTGTAAACATACACCAACTAGGTAAATAGTCGAGGGAAGGAAAGCCGAGACCAACAAAAGTAACCTTTGAGAGAGGGGAAACATGTAGGGAAATATTGTTGAGAAAAAAAAGTCTAAAAGACCTTCAAGAATTCAAAGAAGTGTTCATTAGACGATGCAGAACACAGGAAGAGATGGGAAAGATCAAAAACTTGTTGCAAGAGGCAAGAAGGTTAAATGATGAAAGAAATGAAGACCAGAAGAAAAATTTTCGTTACAGAGTTCTTCCAGACAAAGGGGAGATAAAGAAAATAATGACAGAAGATCAGGGGATAGGGCCTCATTAAGATTGTTATACACAAATGCTGATGGATTAGCTGGTAAGGCAGTAGAATCAAAAGATAGGATTCACAACAGTAAGGCAGATATAGTAGCAATTACAGAGACTAAGTTGAGTGAGGACATAAACAGTGTCACAGTTTTTCGTAAGGGCTTCAGAATACTAAGGGTTGAAAGATCTGAGAGTACTGGTGGAGGGATAGCACTGCTCATAAGTGAAAGGATTCAAGTTGAAGAAATAAACTTGGCTATAGAAAGTGAGTTCAAGGAATATCTTGTTGCTCGCATAAATACTGGGTCAGAGAGCATTATAATAACTGTTGTATTCAACCCACCAAGGAACCAAAATAGGCTTGAAGTTTATGAGGAAAGTCATATAGGTTCTATTGAAGTCACAAACTCAGTTGTTAACATCGCACGGGAAAAAAAATGTAGGATTTTGATTATGGGAGACTTTAATAATAAAGAGATAGATTGGATAAATCTTGACCCACACAGTGGTGAGGATTCATTCGGGGCAAGATTCCTAGATTGCGTACAAGGGAATTTCCTACACCAACATGTAATGGAACCAACGAGGGCCAGGGGTGGGGATGAGCCATCACTACTTGATCTAGTGTTCACAGATAATGTGTTGGATATTGAAAAAAATGAGTATGAACCACCAATTGGAAAGAGTGACCACTGTGTGTTGTTGATGGAGTATATCATTGAAGATATTCTTCCTGAGAGTAGAGGCACTGAGGACATGAGGAGGAACTATCTAAAAGGATTGCATCAAAATGAATGAGCTTTTTGCAGTTATTGACTGGAGAACCTTATTTTACAACAAATCTGTACAAGAAATGTATGACATCTTTTGTGAGAAATATGGGAAGATAGTAGATTGCTGCATACCTGTCACCAAAGTAGGTGTAATTCATGCCAGAGAGAAATGGTTCGATAATGGGTGTAAAAGAGCTAAGGAGTGGAGAGACAAATGCTGGAAAAGGTATAGGAGGAGAAAAAACATAAATGCCTGGCATACCTACAAAAGAGCAAGAAATGACTACCTAAGTAAAAGGAGAGAGGCAGAGAGAGACTATGAGAGGGACATCACCAGGAAGGCTAAAGAAAATCCCAAGCTTTTCCACAGCTTTATCAGAGGAAAACTGAAGGTAAAAGAACAGGTTTTAAGGCTAAAGAGAGCGGATGGAAGCATCACTGAGACGGATGAAGAGATCTGCAAAGAATTGAACAAGGAGTTTCAGTCAGTATTTACAGTAGAAAATACCCCACCCCCTAAGATTGCAGTGATAGAAGCTCAAGGGCCGGTATTAGAGAACATCAACCTTACAGCCACAGAGGTATGCAAAGCGCTGATGGATTTGGATGTTCATAAAGCTACAGGTCCTGATGACATATCCCCTCATGTGCTTAAAAAATGCGCAAACACAATATCAGTGGCACTAAGTATCATATTTAAGGAGTCACTGGAGTCGGGGGAGATTCCAAGATGCTGGAAACAAGCAAATGTGATACCTATCTTCAAAAAGGGAAGGAGGGATACGGCTCTGAAGTATAGACCAGTTTCCTTGACCAGCATAGTTTGCAAAGTTATGGAGAAACTACTTAGGAAACATATCTCTCTTCAGTTGGAATCCTTCAACTTTTGCCAGTGAGGCAACATGGCTTGAGAGAAGGTAGATTAACAGTAACAAGCTTATTAGAATTTTATGATGAGGTAAGCCGAATCTTACAGGAAAGAGAGGGCTGGCCAGATTGCATATTCCTAGACTTCCAGAAAGCGTTTGACACTGTTCCATTTTGGGAGACTTATTAGGAAGTTGCAATCAATGGCTAGAATAGGTGGAAATGTTTTAGAATGGATAAAAACTTACTTAGAAGGAAGGGAACAGAGGGTTAGAGTAAGACGCTCAGTGTCTGAATGGAGAAGAGTTAGTAGTGGAGTTCCACAGGGTTCAGTTTTAGGGCCACTTTTGTTCCTTGTATATGTAAATGACCTACCAGAGTCTGTAAATTCATTCATGAATATGTTTGCAGATGATGCAAAGATTGTGAAGAAAGTAAAAAACGAGAACAATGGTAGAGAACTTCAGGAGGATCTAAATAATCTGCATGAGTGGTCAGAAAAGTGGCTAATGAAATTCAATACTTCAAAATGTAAGGTAATGAGAATGGGTACAAGTGCAAGAAGGCCCGATTTTGACTACTCGGTAGCTGGAGTACAACTTCAAGAGACAGAAAATGTGAGAGATCTAGGAGTAAACATACTGGCAGATTTGTCTCCAGAAATACATATAAATGGCATAGTAAGGGCAGCATATGCATTCTTATCAAATGTAAGGGTAGCCTTCAGGCACATAGACAAGGAAATATTCAGAAATATTTATGTAACCTATGTGAGGCCAAAACTCGAATATGCAGCCCCCTTTTGGAATCCGCACTTGAAAAAGCACATAGCTAAGCTTGAAAAAGTTCAAAGACATGCCACGAAACTGGTGCCAGAAATACGCAATCTCAGTTATGATGAGAGGCTGAGGGAATTAGACTTACCATCACTCGAAGCTAGAAGAGTGAGGGGGGGATATGGTGACAGTCTTTAAATTCCTTCATGGTTATGATAGAGTGGATATGGATCGATATTTTGATATGGCTGGCTCTAGAACTAGAGGTCATAGTTTGAAGCTTCGTAAGAAAACTTCTTTGCAGGATGTAAGGAAATAATTTTTCAGTGTAAGAGTAGTTGATAATTGGAATTCGCTAAGCGAGGAGGTAGTTAAAGCTATCTCAATCCATAGTTTTAAGGACAGGTATGATAAGTATCACTAAGTATAAAATGGAACCGATCAGGAGACGGGAAGATACGAGCTTTGGGCTCTTTCCCGTAAACACAATTAGGTAATCACAGTGACGCAACATAGCTTCGGAGAAGGTAGATCAACAGTAACAAACTTATTAGAATTTTATGATGAGGATGGCCGAATCTTACAGGAAAGAGAGGGCTGGCCAGATTGCATATTCCTAGACTTCCAGAAAGCGTTTGACACTGTTCCACATGGGAGACTTATTAGGAAGCTGCAAGCAATGGCTAGAATAGGTGGAAATGTCTTGAAATGGATAAAAAGTCACTTAGAAGGAAGGGAACAGAGGGTTAGAGTAAGACACTCTGTGTCTGAATGGAAAAGAGTTAGTATTGGGTTCCACAGGGTTCAGTTTTAGGGCCACTTTTGTTTCTTGTATATGTAAATGACCTGCCAGAGTCTGTAAATTCATTCATGAATATGTTTGCAGATGATGCAAAGATTGTGAAGAAAGTAGGAAACGAGAACATTGGTAGAGAACTTCAGAAAGATCTAAATAGTCTTCTCGAGTGGCCAGAAAAGTGGCTAATGAAAGTCAATACTTCAGAATGTAAGGTAATGAGAATGGGTACAAGTGTAAGAAGCCCCAAGCTTGACTACACGGTGGCTGGAGTACAACTTCAAGAGACAGAAAATTAGAGAGATCTAGGAGTAAACATACTGGCAGATTCGTCTCCAGAAATACATATAAATGGCATAGTAAGGGCAGCATATGCCTTCTTATCAAATAGTAGGGTAGCTTCCAGGCAAATGGGAAAGGAAATGTTCAGAAATATTTATGTAACCTATATGAGGCCAAAAGTCGAATATGCAGCCCCCTTTAGGAATCCGCACTTGAAAAAGCACATAGCTAAGCTTAAAAAAATTCAAAGACATGCCACGAAACTGGTGCCAGAAATACGTAATCGCAGTTATGATGAGAGGCTGAGGGGATTAGACTTACCATCATTCGAAGCTAGAAGATTGAGGGTGATGTAGGGACAGTCTTTAAATTCCTTCATGGTTATGATAGAGTGGATAGGGATCGATATTTTGATATTGCTGGCTTTAGAACTAGAAGTCATAGTTTGAAGCTTTGTAAGAAAACTTCTTTGCAAGATTTAAGGAAGTACTCTTTTAGTGTAAGAGCAGTTGATAATTGGAATTCGCTAAGCGAGGATGTAGTTAATGATAACTGAATCTGTAGTTTCAAGTACAAGTATGATAAGTATCACTATGTATAAATAGGAGCCGATCAGGAGACGGGCAGATACGTGCTGTGGGCTCTTTCCCGTTAGCACAATTATGTAATTACAATTAGCTAATTACACACACACACACACACACACACACCGCACGTTCAGTGACACACGGAACGGCTCCTCTTAAATTTTTACTTGTGTTTCGAGTGACTAAGTGCTTAGTGGAAAACTTTACCATAATTTCCCTAAATCTGAAATCCTGCAGAGTATTGTGAATACAAAACTTATATTTGTTGTATGACGAGACTGTCCAAAATATTAAAGGAAAAAAAATTGAGAACATTTTCGTGAGGGGAGAGAGAAGCTGCCGTCCAGTTCTGCCTTGAAGGAAATTTAGAAGAGTTGCCAGAGGTGAAGCCATCACATCACATTACCTAATTATTTGTGTAAACTGGGGAAAGCTCATAAGCCGTTTACCTGATCCTGTGGTTCCATATATTGTTAAAATCAGTATCCTTCCCATTTATATTAACTTGTTAGTTAGTTTGATACACGAAATAATTGAATAATTAAAAAAAAATATCAAATATCCACCTGTCAACAGTACTGAGTTAAGTTGCCAAGTAGTACAGCTGTCTTATTTTCTTCATTTTTTTTTGCTTTTCATTTAGCTTTCTCTTTTACTATTTTTTTTTATTTTGTATATATATTGAGTTAAATGTAAAGTCTTATCCTGTGATAACATATCTTGGTTAGCAAGTGAGTTTATCAGTTAGGAAGAATATATAGCAGAAACAGGTGGGTGCCACCTCAGACACAGGTTCGAATTTTTCCTTCAGGTTTGACTTTTGTTTTGTTGCATTTTTTTTCTTTTTCTTTTTATCCTTAAATTACCATGGTCAAGTTTTTAAGTTAAGATGTGTGTTACCAGAAAAGAGATAAACTGAGTCACTAAATAGCACTTATATGGAGATATATAATTCTGTGTGAAGTTTAATTAAAAGTTTTTCTCTTTTTTTTTTCCTCTTTCTCGTCTTCTTTCTATATTCTGTGAGAGGGAGAACATAAAAATGACGCCATCTCTGTCCCAAACCTCTCCCATCCATGGGTCGGTAGGAGGGGTAGCCATTAGGAGACTTAAACAGAAAATCAAGAATTTAGAGGAAATGGTTATAAGCCTTGATGATAAAATTCGGAATATGGATGGAGAAATGAAAGAGCATGAAACACTCAGAGAGCAAATAAGATCTTTGGAGGAAGCAAAAAAAGCACAAGGGCAGGAGAGAAAGGAACTAGAAAAAAGAATAAAGAAGCTGGAAGGGGAAAAGAGTCAACTAGAATCTAGAATTTCTAAACAAGAAGATAAAAACAAACAGCTGAATGACAACCTAAAGGAATTAGATGTTAGTTCACTGCTCTCTTCTGAGAGAGACGAGATTGCTGCTTGGAATGTCCAGATTAAGGAAAACATTGAACAGTTCAGAAAAGAGTTCCAGAAGCTGAATATGGAAAATGATGCCATGAAAACTTCCTTTGCTGATGCACTAAAAGGGAATGTTTCAGTAAAAGAGGCTGTAAAGGTGGTGGCACTGGAAAACATACAAACAGTTGACTATAAAGAGACAGTAATTGAAAAAATGAAAGACGTTGTGATGGAAATGGCAAACCCACTCATCAGACAGGCACTTGATAAGGAGAAGACAGTGGTAATCTCAGGCATAAGCAAATCCCAGGAGCCAACATGGCAGGGGAGTCTTGAAGAAAATAAAGCTAGGGTTGTAGACCTGATAAGAAAGCTTGGAGTAGTTTGTGGTCCTGAGGATATTGTAAACATACACCAACCAGGTAAATATTCGAGGGAAGGAAAGCCGAGACCAACAAAAGTAACCTTTGAGAGAGGGGAAACATGTAGGGAAATATTGTTGAGAAAAAAAAGCCTAAAAGACCTTCAAGAATTCAAAGAAGTGTTCATTAGACGATACAGAACACAGGAAGAGATGGGAAAGATCAAAAACTTGTTGCAAGAGGCAAGAAGGTTAAATGATGAAAGAAATGAAGAAGAGAAGAACAATTTTCATTACAGAGTTCTTCCAGACAAAGGGGAGATAAAGAAGATAATGACAGAAGATCAGGGGATGGGGCCTCATTAAGATTGTTATACACAAATGTTGATGGATTAGCTGGTAAGGCAGTAGAATTAAAAGATAGGATTCACAACAGTAAGGCAGATATAGTAGCAATTACAGAGACTAAGTTGAGTGAGGACATAAACAGTGTCACAGTTTTTCCTAAGGGTTTCAGAATACTAAGGGTTGAAAGATCTGAGAGGACTGGTGGAGGGATAGCACTGCTCATAAGTGAAAGGATTCAAGTCGAAGAATTAAACTTGGCTATAGAAAGTGAGTTCAAGGAATTTCTTGTTGCTCGCATAAATACTGGGTCAGAGAGCATTATAATAACTATTGTATACAACCCACCAAGGAACCAAAATAGGCTTGAAGTTTATGAGGAAAGTCATATAGGTACTATTGAAGTCATAAACTCAGTTGTTAACATGGCACGGGAAAAAAAAACGTAGGATTTTGATTATGGGAGACTTTAATTATAAAGAGATAGATTGGATAAATCTTGACCCACACAGTGGTGAGGACTCATTCGGGGCAAGATTCCTAGATTGCGTACAATGGAATTTCCTACACCAACATGTAATGGAACCAATAAGGGCCAAGGGTGGGGATGAGCCATCACTACTTGATCTAGTGTTCACAGATAATGTGTTGGATATTGAAAAAATTGAGTATGAACCACCAATTGGAAAGAGTGACCACTGTGTGTTGTTGATGGAGTATATCATTGAAGATATTATGCCTGAGAGTAGAGGCACTGAGGACATGAGGAGGAACTATTCGAAAGGAGATTACATCAAAATGAATGAGCTTTTTGCAGTTATTGACTGGAGAACCTTATTTTACAACAAATCTGTACAAGAAATGTAAGACATCTTTTGTGAGAAATATGGGAAGATAGTAGATTGCTGCATACCTGTCACCAAAGTAGGTGTAATTCATGCCAGAGAGAAATGGTTCGATAGTGGGTGTAAAAGAGCTAAGGAGTGGAGAGACAAATGCTGGAAAAGGTATAGGAGGAGAAAAAACATAAATGCCTGGCAAGCCTACAAAAGAGCAAGAAATGACTACCTAAGTAAAAGGAGAGAGGCAGAGAGAGACTATGAGAGGGACATCACCAGGAAGGCTAAAGAAAATCCCAAGCTTTTCCACAGCTTTATCAGAGGAAAACTGAAGGTAAAAGAACAGGTTTTAAGGCTAAAGAGAGCGGATGGAAGCATCACTGAGACGGATGAAGAGATCTGCAAAGAATTGAACAAGGAGTTTCAGTCAGTATTTACAGTAGAAAATACCCCACCCCCTCAGATTGCAGTGATAGAAGCTCAAGGGCCGGTATTAGAGAACATCAACCTTACAGCCACAGAGGTATGCAAAGCGCTGATGGATTTAGATGTTAAAAAAGCTACAGGTCCTGATGACATATCCCCTCATGTACTTAAAAAAAATGCGCAAACACAATATCAGTGGCACTAAGTATCATATTTAAGGAGTCACTGGAGTCGGGGGAGATTCCAAGATGCTGGAAACAAGCAAATGTGATACCTATCTTCAAAAAGGGAAGGAGGGATACGGCTCTGAACTATAGACCAGTTTCCTTGACCAGCATAGTTTGCAAAGTTATGGAGAAACTACCAAGGAAACATATCTCTCTTCACTTGGAATCCTTCAACTATTTGTCAGTGAGGCAACATGGCTTCAGAGAAGGTAGATCAGCAGTAACAAACTTATTAGAATTTTATGATGAGGTAAGCCAAATCTTACAGGAAAGAGAGAGCTGGGCAGATTGCATATTCCTTGACTTCCAGAAAGCGTTTGACACTGTTCTACATGGGAGACTTATTAGGAAGCTGCAATCAATGGCTAGAATAGGTGGAAATGTTTTGGAATGGATAAAAACTTACTTAGAAGGAAGGGAACAAAGGGTTAGAGTAAGACACTCAGTGTCTGAATGGAGAAGAGTTAGTAGTGGAGTTCCACAGGGTTCAGTTTTAGGGCCACTTTTGTTCCTTGTATATGTAAATGACCTACCAGAGTCTGTAAATTCATTCATGAATATGTTTGCAGATGATGCAAAGATTGTGAAGAAAGTAGGAAACGAGAACAATGGTAGAGAACTTCAGGAGGATCTAAATAATCTGCATGAGTGGTCAGAAAAGTGGCTAATGAAATTCAATACTTCAAAATGTAAGGTAATGAGAATGGGTACAAGTGCAAGAAGGCCCAAGCTTGACTACTCGGTGGCTGGAGTACAACTTCAAGAGACAGAAAATTAGAGAGATCTAGGAGTAAACATACTGGCAGATTTGTCTCCGGAAATACATATAAATGGCATAGTAAGGGCAGCATATGCATTCTTATCAAATGTAAGGGTAGCCTTCAGGCACATGGACAAGGAAATGTTCAGAAATATTTATGTAACCTATGTGAGGCCAAAACTCGAATATGCAGCCCCCTTTTGGAATCCGCACTTTAAAAAGCACATAGCTAGGCTTGAAAAAGTTCAAAGACATGCCACGAAACTGGTGCCAGGAATACGCAATCTCAGTTATGATGAGAGGCTGAGGGAATTAGACTTACTATCACTCAAAGCTAGAAGATTGAGGGGGGATATGGTGACAGTCTTTAAATTCCTTCATGGTTATGATAGAGTGGATAGGAATCGATATTTTGATATGGCTGGCTCTAGAACTAGAGGTCATAGTTTGAAGCTTCGTAAGAAAACTTCTTTGCAGGATGTAAGGAAATACTTTTTCAGTGTAAGAGTAGTTGATAACTGGGATTGGCTAAGCGAGAAGGTAGTTAATGCTATCTCAGTCCATAGTTTTAAGGACAGGTATGATAAGTATCACTAAGTAGAAAATGGAACCGATCAGGAGACGGTAAGATGCGAGCTTTGGGCTCTTTCCCGTAAACACAATTAGGTAATCACACACACTCGCACACTTACAGTGAGGCAACATGGCCTCAGAGAAGGCAGATCAACAGTTACAAACTTATTAGAATTTTATGATGAGGATAGCCGAATTTTACAGGAAAGAGAGGGCTGGGCAGATTGCATATTCCTTGACTTCCAGAAAGCGTTTGACACTGTTCCACATGGGAGACTTATTAGGAAGCTGCAAGCAATGACTAAAATAGGCGGAAATGTCTTGAAATGGATAAAAAGTTACTTCGATGGAAGGGAACAGAGGGTTAGCGTAAGACACTCAGTGTCTGAATGGAGAAGAGTTTGTAGTGGAGTTCCACAGGGTTCAGTTTTAGTTCCACTTTTGTTCCTTGTATATGTAAATGACCTACCAGAGTCTGCAAATTCATTCATGAATATGTTTGCAGATGATGCAAAGCTTGTGAAGAAAGTAGGAAACGAGAACAATGGTAGAGAACTTCAGGAGGATCTAAATAATCTGCATGAGTGGTCAGAAAAGTGGCTAATGAAATTCAATACTTCAAAATGTAAGGTAATGAAAATCAGTACAAGTGCAAGAAGGCCCAAGCTTGACTACTCGGTGGCTGGAATACAACTTCAAGAGACAGAAAATGAGAGAGATCTAGGAGTAAACATACTAGCAGATTCGTCTCCAGAAATACATATAAATGGCATAGTAAGGGCAGCATAAGCCTTCTTATCAAATGTAAGGGTAGCTTTCAGGCACATGGACAAGGAAATGTTCAGAAATATTTATGTAACCTATGTGAGGCCAAACTCGAATATGCAGCCCCTTTAGGAATCCGCACTTGAAAAAGCACATAGCTAAGTTTGAAAAAGTTCAAAGACATGCCAAGAAACTGGTGCCAAAAATACGCAATCTCAGTTATGATGAGAGGCTGAGGGAATTAGACTTACCATCACTCGAAACTAGAAGATTGAGGGGGGATATGGTGACAGTCTTTAAATTCCTTCATGGTTATGATAGAGTGGATAGGGATCGATATTTTGATATGGTTGGCTCTAGAACTAGAGGTCATAGTTTGAAGCTTCGTAAGAAAACCTCTTTGCAGGATGTAAGGAAATACTTTTTCAGTGTAAGAGTAGTTAATAATTGGAATTCGCTAAGCGAGGAGGTAGTTAAAGCTATCTCAATCAATAGTTTTAAGGACAGGTATGATAAGTATCACTAAGTATAAAATGGAACCGATCATGAGACGGGAAGACACGAGCTTTGGGCACTTTCCTGTAAACACAATTAGGGAATCACACACACACACACACACACACACACACACACACACACACACACACACACACACACACACACACACACACACACACTCCAGAGTCTGTAAATTCATTCATGAATATGTTTGCAGATGATGCAAAGATTGTGAAGAAAGTAAAAAACGAGAACAATGGTAGAGAACTTCAGGAGGATCTAAATAATCTGCATGAGTGGTCAGAAAAGTGGCTAATGAAATTCAATACCTCAAAATGTAAGGTAATGAGAATGGGTACAAGTGCAAGAAGGCCCAAGCTTGACTACTCGGTGGCTGGAGTACAACTTCAGGAGACAGAAAATGAGAGGAGTAAACATATTGGCAGATTTGTCTCCAGAAATACATATAAATGGCGTAGTAAGGGCAGCATATGCATTCTTATCAAATGTAAGGGTAGCCTTCAGGCACATGGACAAGGAAATGTTCAGAAATATTTATGTAACCTATGTGAGGCCAAAACTCGAATATCCAGCCCCCTTTTGGAATCCGCACTTGAAAAAGCACATAGCTAAGCTTGAAAAAGTTCAAAGACATGCCACGAAACTGGTGCCAGAAATACGCAATCTCGGTTATGATGAGAGGCTGAGGGAATTAGACTTGCCATCACTCGAAGCTAGAAGAGTAAGGGGGGATATGGTGACAGTCTTTAAATTCCTTCATGGTTATGATAGAGTGGATAGGGATCGATATTTCGATATGGCTGGCTCTAGAACTAGAGGTCATAGTTTGAAGCTTCGGAAGAAAACTTGTTTGCAGGATGTAAGGAAATACTTTTTCAGTGTAAGAGTAGTTGATAATTGGAATTGGCTAAGCGAGGAGGTAGTTAATGCTACCTCAATCCATAGTTTTAAGGACAGGTATGATAAGTATCACTAAGTCTAAAAATGGAACCGATCAGGAGACGGGAAGATACGAGCTTTGGGCTCTTTCCCGTAAACACAATTAGGTAATCAATTAGGTAATCACACACACACACACACACACACACACATCTACATATATATATATATATATATATATATATATATATATATATATATATATATATATATATATATAGAGAGAGAGAGATGAGAGAGAGAGAGAGAGAGAGAGAGAGAGAGAGAGAGAGAGAGAGAGAGAGAGAGCCAACTTTATCTGTAAAATGCATCATTTTACTCTTTCATTAGTCTCAGCCTCTAGAGATCTATCTTAATTAATAGATATTCATAAATGTTTATCTCTACATTGGAAGACTTCATTTTGCTTCAAGGACTCCCTCTACTACTAAAGACTAGGATGGTACCTTCTTGCTGAGAACTTAAATTTGGTTATTGTGATCGTTACTTTGAGTGTATATCCTTGCTAACCTTAGACCTTGGCTGGCCGAGAACCCACGATTTGACGTCTCCAAATCGTATACGCTATTGCTTTGCCCCTGCAACCGCAGGATGAAAGCGAATCCTCTAAATATTTTTTAACATGCAAAACTCGTATAGTGAAATTACACCATCTTTTATTTTTGCTATCAGTCCTTCACGTATTAGTCAAATAGTTTTCCTAGAACTTCACCGGAAATAATTTCCTCTTAAGCATACTATTCATGCAATCAACTATGCGAAACTTACATTCTGATCATATTTAGAACCACATGCACAATTAGGGAATGCTAATAATATGAGATGGTAGGAAAACCTTAATTGTCTTTACCCTCCCTAAAGCTTGATTATTTTAAGTGATTTCCCATATAGAGACACGTTTTATATTATTCATATTTTTCCCAGTCTTTGGAATTCATTCTCAAAGCATTTCCTGAAATCTCTGTATAAGCAATAGGAAACAATCATTAGGTGTCTTTTCAGGTTCATTCTGACTCCAACAGCCCTTACTTCCCGGAAGCAACTTACACCTCCCACAGAAAGGTATCCAACACGTAGTTCGTGTTCATAATGTGTCATCTTTTTTTCCCCCTACTATTGAAGTTGCTACTCTGCGCAGTTTCTCGCAAACTGTCTGTAAGGTAAGAGGGAATCATCATTCTTTCGCAGGATTTGACATATGTTAAGGTATAACACCATCCACAGATTCTCTATGAGCATTCGATTACAAGTGTATCATGAATTGGAGAGATCTTTGAGTGTTGCTGAAAATTGATTTAGCTTTTGAACGAAGAAATGCTTTTCAAAATGGTGATTCGTAAAGCCACCCGTATATCAAGTTGAAATGTACGGAGCGTGAAAGCTCGTTATACAAATGTTTAGACCAATGCATAATTAAATTAGAACAAAAAAGCTTGTAACCATGAAACGGGAAAATCCATAGAACAAACAAGCCAATATTTGAGATATGAAAAGATGTCATGTATAATAATATTTAGAATTCTATGAAATATCGTGTTTGTGATTTTGTTTTGTATATTTTTCAAGAGAAATAATGCGTAATAATGGTAAGAATGTTATAATTTTAATGTATTATTCATAGTGAATATTTACCAAGTCGAAACTTGGACAATTTAGAAAACAGTGTGGCATGGTTTTAAGAGCTTGGGTTATGAACTTAATTTACCTAGAATAACCTCACCTTACCTTACCTAACCTAAGCTTCATAGGCGAAGAAAAACCAAGGTTTCCAAGCCCTGAATGATGGCAATAAAATTATATTATATTTTATTTCTCTCCACAAGGTCGAAAGCAGACCATTTTTTAATAGTCAAACATGGAAAATAAAAATACATTTGATTCATAATAGTAAAAAATTGATAAATAAATTCAAGCATAAATGACTATATGAATTAATCATTAATTAATTTACTCCAAAATAAATGAATAAATAAACCCTGAGTGAATAAATAAAAAAATCATATACAATATGATAATATATCAACACCAAATATATTTGGATATTCATAACACACCTCTTATATTCCCTTCACATCTGACAAGTCACAGTACTCCTCAGCACTGTTTCTCTTTACTTTATGTTTTCTTCGTGCCCACGCCCGATGGTGGCAGATTTTTTTTTTTTTGCGTCACAAAAAATATAAATAATTAATATATATATATATATATATATATATATATATATATATATATATATATATATATATATATATATATATATATATATATATATATATATATATATATATATATATATATATATATATATATATATATATATATATATATATATATATATATATATATATATATATATATATATATATATATATATATATATATATATATATATATATATATATATATATATATATATATATATATATATATATATATATTAGATTCGTTTTATGTAGTCGCCGTGGCTCAGTCGGTAGCGTCTCCGACTCTGAGGCGTCAGGTCGAGGGTTCGCGCCCCGCCACGGTCTGAGGTTAGCAAAGGCATGCACTCAGCGTAAGGATTACATCTGCCAAAACAAGTCCTTCTCAAGAAGGCAACCGTCCTAGCCCTTGGTTGATAAGGGAGTCCGTGACGTAAAACCGGAACTGGAACATATATTAGATTCGTTTTATGCACCACTTCCATAGGCTACCCAATAAACCGGTGTTGCCATCATTTTCTGAACAATGCATCGCTGATTAAAAAAAACCCAAATTCACCCTTTTGAAGTTATGCAAGTCTTCAGATATGAGTTAAGTTAGGTTCGTTGGGCTAGGTTAGAGTGAGTTAGATTAGGCTAGTTAGATTAGGGTAGCTACATTAGGTTATTCAAATGCACACCGTCGCCCATCAATATCGAACCTACCACAAAGAATTATGATTTCCAAGGGGAAAAATGATCAGATTAATTCAAAATACATCGAAAGCTATATGGAAAAAGTTTAGTCCAAAAACAGGAAGAGTGAATAATTGATTTAAACTGTGTGCTTACCTAATTGTGCTTACCTTTGTTGTGTTTACGGGAAAGAGCCCAAAGCTCGTATCTTCCCGTCTCCTGATCGGTTCCATTTTATACTTAGTGATACTTATCATACCTGTCCTTAAAACTATGGATTGAGATAGCATTAACTACCTCCTCGCTTAGCGAATTCCAATTATCAACTACTCTTACACTGAAAAAGTATTTCCTTACATCCTGCAAAGAGGTTTTCTTACGAAGCTTCAAACTGTGACCTCTAGTTCTAGAGCCAGAAATATCAAAATATCGATCCCTATCCACTCTATCATAACCATGAAGGAATTTAAAGACTGTCACCATATCCCCCCTCAATCTTCTAGCTTCGAGTGATGGTAAGTCTAATTCCCTCAGCCTCTCACCATAACTGAGATTGCGTATTTCTGGCACCAGTTTCGTGGCATGTCTTTGAACTTTTTCAAGCTTAGCTATGTGCTTTTTCAAGTGTGGATTCCAAAAGGTGGCTGCATATTCGAGTTTTGGCCTCACATAGGTTACATAAATATTTCTGAACATTTCCTTGTCCATGTGCCTGGAGGCTACCCTACATTTGATAAGAAGGCATATGCTGCCCTTACTATGCCATTTACATGTAATTCTGGAGACAAATCTGCTAGTATGTTTACTCCTAGATCTCTCTCATTTTCTGTCTCTTGAAGTTGTACTCCAGCCACCGAGTAGTCAAGCTTGGGCTTGGGCCTTCTTGCACTTGTACCCATTCTCATTACCTTACAATTTGAAGTATTGAATTTCATTAGCCACTTCTCTGACCACTCATGCAGACTATTTAGATCCTCCTGAAGTTCTCTACCATTGTTCTCGTTTTTTACTTTCTTCACAATCTTTGCATCATCTACAAACATATTCATGAATGAATTTACAGCCTCTGGTAGGTCATTTACATATACAAGGAACAAAAGTGACCCTAAAGCTAAACCCTGTGGAACTCCACTACTAACTCTTCTCCATTCAGACACTGAGTGTCTTACTCTAACCCTCTGTTCCCTTCCTTCTAAGTAAGTTTTTATCCATTCCAAGACATTTCCACCTAATCTAGCCATTGCTTGCAGCTTCCTAATAAGTCTCCCTTGTGGAACAGTGTCAAACACTTTCTGGAAGTCTAGGAATATGCAATCTGGCCAGCCCTCTCTTTCCTGTAAGATTCGGCTTACCTCATCATAAAGTTCTAATAAGTTTGTTACTGTTGATCTACCTTCTCTGAAGCCATGTTGCCTCACTGACAAAAAGTTGAAGGATTCCAAGTGAAGAGAGATATGTTTCCTTAGTAGTTTCTCCATAACTTTGCAAACAATGCTGGTCAAGGAAACTGGTGTATAGTTCAGAGCTGTATCCCTCCTCCTATTTTTGAAGATAGGTATCACATTTGCTTGTTTCCAGCATCTTGGAATCACCCCTGACTCCAGTGACTTTTTAAATATGATACTTGGTGGCACTGATATTGAGTTTGCACATTTTTTAAGTACATAAGGGGATATGTCATCAGGACCTGTAGCTTTATGAACATCTAAATCCATCAGCACTTTGCATACCTCTGTGGCTGTAAGGTTGATGTTCTCTAATACCGGCCCTTGAGCTTCTATCTCTGCAATCTGAGGGAGTGGGGTATTTTCTACTGTAAATACTGACTGAAACTCTTTGTTCAATTCTTTGCAGATCTCTTCATCCGTCTCAGTGATGCTTCCATCCGCTCTCTTTAACCTTAAAACCTGTTCTTTTACCTTCAGTTTTCCTCTGATAAAGCTGTGGAAAAGCTTGAGATTTTCTTTAGCCTTCCTGGTGATGTCCCTCTCATAGTCTCTCTCTGCCTCTCTCCTTTTACTTAGGTAGTCATTTCTTGCTCCTTTGTAGGTTTGCCAGGCATTTATGTTTTTTCTCTTCCTATACCTTTTCCAGCATTTATCTCTCCACTCCTTAGCACTTTTACACTCATTATCGAACCATTTCTCTCTGGCATGAATTACACCTACTTTGGTGACAGGTATGCATCAATCTACCATCTTCCCATATTTCTCACAAAAGATGTCATACATTTCCTGTACAGATTTGTTGTAAAATAAGGTTCTCCAGTCAATAACTGCAAAAAGCTCATTCATTTTGATGTAACCTCCTTTCGGAAAGTTCCTCCTCATGTCCTCAGTGCCTCTACTCTCAGTCATAATATCTTCAATGATATACTCCATCAACAACACACAGTGGTCACTCTTTCCAATTGGTGCTTCATACTCAATTTTTTCAATATCCAACACATTTTCTGTGAATACTAGATCAAGTAGTGATGGCTCATCCCCACCCCTGGCCCTCATTGGTTCCATTACATGTTGGTGTAGGAAATTCACTTGTACGCAATCTAGGAATCTTGCCCCGAATGAGTCTTCACCACTATGTGGGTCAAGATTTATCCAATCTATCTCTTTATTATTAAAATCTCCCATAATCAAAATCCTACATTTTATCTCCCGTGCCATGTTAACAATTGAGTTTATGACTTCAATAGTACCTATATGACTTTCCTCATAAACTAGCCTATTCTGGTTCCTTGGTGGGTTATATACAACAGTTATTATTATGCTCTCTGACCCAGTATTTATGCGAGCAACAAGAAATTCCTTGAACTCACTTTCTATAGCCAAGTTTATATCTTCAACTTGAATCCTTTCACTTATGAGCAGTGCTATCCCTCCACCAGTCCTCTCAGATCTTTCAGACCTTAATATTCTGAAGCCCTTAGGAAAAACTGTGACACTGTTTATATCCTCACTCAACTTAGTCTCTGTAATTGCTACTGTATCTGCCTTACTGTTGTGAATCCTATCTTTTAATTCTACTGCCTTACCAGCTAATCCATCAGCATTTGTGTATAACAATCTTAATGAGGCCCCATCCCCTGATCTTCTGTCATTATCTTCTTTGTCTCCTCATTGTCTGGAAGAACTCTGAAATGAAAATTTTGCTTCTCTTCTTCATTCGTTTCCTCATTTAACCTTCTTGCCTCTTTCAACAAGTTTTTTTTATCTTTCCCATCTCTTCCTGTGTTCTGTATCGTCTAATGAACACTTCTTTGAATTCTTGAAGGTCTTTTAGACTTTTTTTTCTCAACAATATTTCCCTACATGTTTCCCCTCTCTCAAAGGTTACTTTTGTTGGTCTCGGCTTTCCTTCCCTCGAATATTTACCTAGTTGGTGTATGTTTGCAATATCCTCAGGACCACAAACTACTCCAAGCTTGCTTATCAGGTTTACAACCCTAGCTTTATTTTCTTCAAGTCTCCCCTGCCATGTTGGCTCCTGGGATTCGCTTATGCCTGAGATTACCACTGTCTTCTCTTTATCAAGTGCCTGTTTGATGAGTGGGTTTGCCCTTTCCATCACAACGTCTTTCATTTTTTCGATTACTGTCTCTTTATAGTCAACTGTTTGTATGTTTTCCAGTCCCAGCACCTTTACAGCCTCTTTTACTGCCACATTCCCCTTTAGTGCATCAGCAAAGGAAGTGTATATATATATATATATATATATATATATATATATATATATATATATATATATATATATATATATATATATATATATATATATATATATATATATATATATATATATATATATATATATATATATATATATATATATATATATATATATATATATATATATATATATATATATATATATATATATATATATATATATATATATATATATATATATATATATATATATATATATATATATATATATCCCAGGGGGGAGTTAACCCCTACTGGGCGCATCCCTTTGGTGGCAGATGAGGGTAGCTCTTAAAGTTTTGAGAGTCGTGAACCAAAAACCGATGTCGACAGGCCTTGCAAGCCGGACATTGTACTTCCCTGCACGTGAACCCAATAGAAGCATCAACGGACGGGCCAGAGATGTTGAAACCAGGCGCAATATCCCGATGACCAAACGAGCTCAAAATAGAGTACGATTTGGAATACTCAATGTAGGCACATACAAGGACAAAGAAGAAGAATTGTTAGATTTGATGAAGGAGAGAAGACTGGACATATTGGGAATGTCAGAAACCAGACTGAAGAACAAGGAAAGCCGACTGGATCTCGGAGATAACTATACCTTAATATATAGCGGAATTGAACAGGGAACCGCAAAGTATGGAGTAGCAGTCCTAATTGGACCAAAGCTATCAAGACGTATTAAAGTTGTGAAACTGGTAAATGAGAGAATCATGAGAATTTCTCTTCAATTGAGGAGAAGACGAATGCATATCTTTCAGGTATATGCACCACAACAAGGATTAACCAACCAGATCAAAGAACAATTGTACGAAGAACTCGAGAGTGAAATTGAATTATTACCAAATAATAAAAACATAATCATAATGGGGGATTTAAATGGGAGGGTAGGCCTAGACAGAACATATGTTGGAAATGTTATTGGCCCTTTTGGTGAAGAAACCAGAAATGATGATGGATAGAGACTTATTGATTGGTGTTTATTGAATATGTCTATCATGAATGGATTTTTCAAGCAACATGATTCGCATTAATTTACAAGATATCGATGGAACAGGAATACATGACAATTTGATAAAAAATCGATAACGGACTATTTCCTCTCATCAGATAAAAGGATTTTCAATAATGTAGAGGTTCTACCAGGAGATTCCATGGATTCAGACCACAGACTGGTAATAGTAACAATAACACAAGAATGCAAAAGACCCCCAATAACAAACCGGACCATGAAGATAAAAATTTTAAACCTGAAAGATGCTTCTCATAAGGAACAATTTATACAAAAGTGTGAATAGATTGAATTGGAAGGGAATGAGGAAGACATCTCTGAAAAGTGGAAATACTTAGCGCTGAAAATGAGAGTAGTGTCAGAGGAAACTCTGGGAGTAAGGATGGTGGGTGGCACCAGAAAGAGGCAGACCCCTTGGTGGAGTGAAGAAATGAAAATAGCAGTTAAGAAAAAGACAAAAAGTCTGAGGAAGTGGCTGAGACATAAAACACCTGAATCTAGATTAGAATATGTGATAGAAAGAAAAATGTTGATAGCCTTAAGAGAACACTTAAAGATGGAGCTTGGAAAGATTTATCGGAGGAATTGAAAGTAGATTTCACCAGAAATAAAAAAAAAATTCTATAAAAACTGAGTAATAGTTTCAGAAAAAATGCAAATAGAAATAAGACTATAGTTGACGACATTGGTGAAGTTATAAATGAGCCAGAGGAAATCAATAGCAAATGGACAGAATTTTTCACCAATTTGTTAAATGTCCCTCAAGCTGGTCTGGAAGATGAGGAAGATGAGACAGAGGTCGTGATAGATCCAGAAGATATGGTGACCGTAACAGAGATGAAGGATGCGTTGAAAACAAAGAGCAATGGGAAAGCATCCGGTATAGATGAACTACTGATTGAACTCTTCAGGGAGGCAAGTGAAAATATAAGAACATATTTACTAGACATCTTCAACCAATCCGTATTAGAAGGTATTTGCCCTGAAGAGTGGGGGTAAGCAAACCATTTGCTCATTTTTCAAGAAAGGAAACCCAACAAAATATGAAAACTATAGAGGTATTTCCATGATAAATCATGCAGCTAAATTGTATGAAAGAATATTAGAAAGAAGAGCTAGGATTATCACTGAACCACAACTGGGAGAATGACAGAATGGCTTTTGAAAAAGCAGAGGTACAACAGATATGATATTTTCCATTCGACAACTGATGGAAAAAGCCTGGGAATTCGATAATAAATTGTATATGATTTTCATTTATCTGCACAAGGCTTTTGACTCTGTACCTAGAAAAAGATTGTGGAAATGCATACACAATTGTGGAATAAATGGTCAACTACTGAAAGCAATCAAGAGCACGTACAGTCCATGCAGAAGCAAAGTAAGCACAGAGTATAAAAAAGAGAAATGGTCTGAAATAACATCTGGAGTGAAAGCAGGGAGGTGTTTTGTCACCTTTGTTGTTCATAACCTACATAGACAAAATCATGAAACAAGTAAACAACCAGCAAGAAACACCAGTGAAGACATTAGTCTATGCAGATGATATATGCCATTGGGAAACAAGTAGGGATGGATTGCAGGAGGCGGCGGAGAGATGGGATAGGGCATTTGAAGAAGCGGGAATGAAGATGAATAAAGTGGAGACTGAAGTCATGGTATTTGGTAGAGGAGAAGAGATCCTAAATATAAGTCTCAATGGAACTACGCTCCCACAAGCAAAAGAATTTAAGTATCTTGGAGTAAAGATTAAATCAACTGGAGGTATGCACGATGAGATCACTGAAAGAATCAATAGATACTGCAAACAATTCCACATGCTCTACCCATTGTTCAAAGAAATACATATCCCAGCAGAAATGAAGAAACTAGTCTACACGACTGTCCTTATACCAACATTAACCTATGAAGTTGAAACTTGGACATTGACTACAACAGACATGAGTAGATTAGTAGCTGCAGAAATGAAGCCTACCAGACTTATACTCGGTAAAGCACGAATGGATAGAATAAGTCAAGAAGAACTTAGAAGAAGACTAGGAGTGGTATCATTGGAAACAAAAATTGAGCAAGCAAAGCTGAGGTGGCTGGGACATGTACTGAGAATGGAGGAGGCAAGAATTCCAAAACTATCATTCAAATGGACACCGAATGGAAGAAATCCCACAGGCTACCCAGGAAAAAGATGGAGTTATAATATGCAAGAAATCTTAACAAAATATAGAATGGGAAGACTGAATAGATTGGAGGAGGGGCATATCTTCCGGAACAGAACAGAATGGAGAAGAAGATGCTCCGCACTGACAGGCTAAAAAGCTTACCTGTTGGGGGAAAGAAAAGGAAGAATATATATATATATATATATATATATATATATATATATATATATATATATATATATATATATATATATATATATATATATATATATATATATGCAATATATATATATATATATATATATATATATATATATATATATATATATATATATATATATATATATATATATATATATATATATATATATATATATATATATGCAAATATATATATATATATATATATATATATATATATATATATATATATATATATATATATATATATATATAGAGTCACCGTGGCTCAATCGGTAGCATCCGCGACTCTGAGGCGTCAGGTCGAGGGTTCTCGCCCCGTCACGGTCTGAGGTTAGCAAGGGCATGCACTCAGGGTAACGATTACATCTGCCAAAATAAGTCCTTGGCAAGAAGGCAACCGGCCTAGCCCTTGGTTGAAAAAGGAGTCCGTGACGTAAAACCGGAACGAATACATACATATATATATATATATATATATATATATATATATATATATATATATATATATATATATATATATATATATATATATATATATATATATATATATATATATATATATATATATATATATATATGTCTGTGTGAATATGTGTGGGTCTGAAAGATTACCTAATTGTAATTACCTAATTGTGCTTACCGGGAAGAGCCCCGTGATCACAACTTTCCGTCTCCTGGTCGGTTCCATATTGTACTTAGTGATTACTTATCATACTTGTCCTTAAAACTATGGATTAAGTTAGAGCAATTACCAAATTGTGCTTACGGGAAGAAGCTCTATGCTTGTACCTCCCTATCTCCTATTCGGCTCCAGTTTTGTACTTAGTAATACTTATCATACTTGTCCTTAAAACTATGGATTGAGCTAGCATTAACTACCTCCTCGCTTAGACAATTCCACTCATCAACTACTCTTACACTAAAAAAGTACTTCCTTACATCCCGCAAAGAAGTTTTCTTACGAAGTTTCAAACTATGACCTTAGTTCTAGTGCCAGCCATAACAAAATATGATATTCCTATCCACTCTGTCATAACCATGAAGGAATTTAAAACCGTCACCATATCCCCCCTGATTCTTCTAGCTTTGAGTGACGGTGTCTAACTCCCTCAGCCTCTCATCATAACTGAGATTGCGTATTTCTGGCACCAGTTTTGTGGTATATCTTCGAATGTTTTAGAACTTATTTATGAGCTTTTTCAAGTGTGGATTCCAAAAGGGGGCTGCATATTCAAGCTTTGCCATCACATAGGTTACATAAATATTTCTGAACATTTCCTTTTCCATAATTCTCATTATCTTACATTTAGAAGTATTGAATTTCATTAGCAACTTTTCTGACCACTCTTGTAGAATATTTAGGTCTTCCTGGCGTTCTCTACCACTGTTCTCATCTCTTATTTTCTTCACAATCTGTGCATCATCTGCAAACATATTCATGAATGAATTTACAGACTCTGGTAGGTAACTTACATATACAAGGGACAAAAGTGGTACTAAAACCGATCCCATTAGAACTCTACTAATAACTCTTTCTCATTCAGACACTGTCTTACTCCAACCCTCTGTTCCCTTACTTCTAAGTATGTTTTATCCATTCCAAGACATTGCCACCCATTCTCGCCATTGTTTGCAGCTTCCAAATAAGTCTCCCATATGGGACCATATAAAAAAATGGCTTCTGGAAATCTAGGAATAAGCAATCTGCCAAGCCTTCTCTTTCCTGTAAGATTCGTTTTTTTTTTTCAAGAGTGTGACACGGAACAGGCAGAAATTGCCCTCATTAACAAAGGCCCGGGCACGAGAAAATACCAAGACGAAGGAAAAGAAAAAGGTTAAGGGCAAGGCAGAGAAGAGGTAATGTCACACAAAGGAATACGATAGACAGAAAAAAAACAGTCAAAGTAAAGAGGACCCAGAGATATGGAGGACTAGGCTCTGAGATGACGATAGATCTGCTTTTTGAAGGATGAAAGGTCATAAGAATTAGGAAAGACAGAAGGAGGAAGAGAGTTCCAGAGTCTGGAGGTAGATGGGAAGAAGCAGTCGCTGCACCGACCAATCCGCGAGCTACAAATCTCCACACAGTACCTGTGAGATGAGGCCGCTTGGCGAGTGTTACGCGGCCTCGGCAGTGGAGGAGGGATGCAACTCGCCAACTCATCAGAGCAGCGTTGGAAGTAGTAGCGATAGAAAAGCGAAAGGGAAGATACCTTACGGCGAAGAGAGAGAGAATCCAGGTTAGAAGTAAGAGAATGATCATTAATGAGTCTGACTGCCTTAGATTCAACCCTATCAAGAAGATAAGTAAAGGAAGAAGCACCCCAGATGTGTGAGCAGTATTCTAAGCAGGGGCGGATAAGACCTTTGTAAATTTTAAGTAACTGCAATGAGGAAAAGTAATAACGAGAATGAAACAAAACCCCTAATTTTTTGGATGAAGATTTAGAAATCTGGATTATGTGATTCCTCCAAGACAAGTTAGAGGCTATATGTATTCCTAATATATTGATAGAATTAAGAGGGTAAATTTCATTAGTTTCGAAAACAATAGGGTTATCAGGAGGAGAAAAAGATAAAGAGATAGCCAGAAACTGTGTCTTGGAGGCATTGAATTTAACTAAATTTTGAGTACCCCATTCAGATACTCTCTGCAAATCGGAGTTAAGAGTAGAAGAAAGAGTGATACGAGATTGATTACGAGTAACAGATGAAGGTTGTGAAGAAAAGGCAGAGGAAAAGTGAAGGGTAGAATCATTGGCAAAGGCATGAAGAAGAGAGGAAGATGGGGATTGTAGAAGATCATTGATGAAGAGAAGGAAGAGAGTAGGTGAAAGAACAGAGCCCTGTGGAACACCACTGGAAACAGAGAAAGGGCTAGATGTCGCGCCATCAACAACTACAGATATAGAACGGTCAGTAAGAAAACTGGAAATCAGAGAACAGAAAGAAGGGGTAAAGCCATAGGCAGGGAGTTTGGCTAACAGAGCCTTGTGCCAGACTCTGTCAAAAGCCTTAGAGATATCAAGGGCGACGACAAAGGATTCCCCATAGTTCCTAAGAGAAGATGACCATACATGAGTAAGATAGGACAGGAGATCACCAGTGGATCTTGCCTTGCGGAAGCCGTACTGGTGATTGGAGATAAGTGAGTTAGATTCAAGGCGTTTCAAGAAGTGAGCATTGAGCAAAGTTTCGAAAACTTTAGCAATAGAGGAGGTTAGAGCAATAGGTCGGTAGTTAGAAGGAATAGAGCGGTCACCCTTCTTAGGAACAGGTTGAACTAGAGCATGCTTCCAAGATGAAGGATAGATACTGGTTGACAGAATGAGGCGAAAAAGACGGCAAAGCACAGGAGCCAGTTCATCTGCAAACTCCTTAAGGAACCTTGCAGGGATACCATCGGGACCAGATGCCTTGTTTGTCTTTAGTGAGCAAAGAACCTTATGAACTTTGCGTGAAGAAAGGATAAGGGAGGGCATAGGGTTAGAGAGGGGAAAAGACTGAGGAACAGGTGCACTGGAATCGTTGATAGAAGAGTTGGCAGAAAAATGAGAGCCAAAGAGAGTGGCTTTGTCAGTGGGAGAGCAAGCTATAGAACCATCAAAATGAATGAGAGGGGGAAAGCTTGAGCTACAGAAGTTTTTGGAGAGGTTTTTGGCTAAGGACCAGAAGCATTTGTCAGTGGGAGAGGAGTTAAGGTCATCAACTTTCCTTCTTATAAAGGAAGCCTTAGACCTTCGAATCTGAGCTGTACAGCGATTCCTAGCTATAATAAAAGCGGAGCGAGTTAATTCGGAAGGAGAGGCTTGATAAGATCGGTGAGCCTGATTCCTAGCCTGGATAGCCATGGAGCAGGCACGATCAAACCAAGGTTTAGGGGGAGAGAAAGTTTTTGTAGAAGAGGGGATGTACGCCTCCATTCCCGCGGTCACGATCTCGGCAACTTTTACAGCTTGTTACTGTTGATCTCCTTTCTCTGAAGCCATGTTGTCTCACTGACAAAAAGTTGACGGATTCCAAGTGAAGAGAGATGTGGTTTATAAGTAGTTTTTCCATTACTTTGCAAACTATGCTGGGCAAAGAAACAGGTCTATACTGTTGAGCTGCATCCCTCCTTCCCTTTTTGAAGATAGATACCACGTTTGCTTGTTTCCAGCATCTAGGAATATTCCCAGATTCCAGCAACTTTCCAAATATGATACACAGTGCTGCTGACCTTGATTAAGTGCATTTCTCAAGTACATAAGGAGACATATCATCAAGACCTGCAGCTTTATGGGCATCTAAATCAATCAGAGCATTGCATAATTCTCTAGTTGAAAAGATGATGTTCTCTAATACCAGCCCATGAGCTCCTATCTCTAGGGTGGGGTATTTTCTACTCTAAATACTGACTGAAACTCCTTGTTCAAATCTTCGTCTGTTTCAGTGATGCTTCCATCTGCTCTCTTTAGCTTTAAACCCTTTTTTTGACATTCAGTTTTCCTCTGATAAAGCTGCTTAAAAGCTTGGGAATTTTCTTAGCATTCCTGGTGATATCCCTTTCATAGACTCTCTTTACCTTTTTTCTTTTACTTGAGTAATCATTTCTTCTTCCTTTATAAGTCTGCCAGGCATTTATGATTTTCCTCCTCTCATGCCTTTTCCAGCATTTGTCTCTCCACTCCTTAGCTCTCTTACACTCATTATTGAACCATTTCTCTCTGGCATGAATAACACTTATTTTGGTGGAAGGTATGCAACAATTTACTGTATTCCCAAACGATGTCGTACATTTATTTTATAGATATGTTGTTAAAAATGGTCCTCCAGTCAATAACTGCTAAAAGCTCATAAATTTTTATGTAATCTCCTTTCGGGTAGTTCCTCCTCGTGTCCTCAGTGCCTCTACTTTTAGCCAAAACATCATCGATGATATAATCCTTCAGCAACACACAGTGGTCACTCTCTCCAAATGGTGGTACATACTCAATTTTTTTCAATATCCAACACATTATCTGTGAATACTAGATTAAGCAGTGATGACTCATCACCACTCCTGACCCTCGTTGGTTCCAGTCCATGTTGGTGTAGGATATTCCCTTGTATGAAATCCATGTATATAAGTAATTACCTAATTGTAATTACCATATTGTACTTACGGGAAAGAGCCCCAAGCTGGTAGCTTCCCATATCCTGGTCGGTTCCATTTTGTACTTAGTGATGCTTCTCATACTTGTCCTTAACACTATGACCTCTAGTTCTAGTGCCAGTCATATCAAAATATCTATCCCTATCCACTCTGTCATAGCCATGAAGGAATTTAAAAACCGTCACCATATCCTCCCTCATTCTTCTAGCTTCGTCTATGAACTTTCTCAAGCTTAACTACTTGCTTTCTCAAGTGTGAATTCTAAAGGGGGCTGCATATTTAAACTTTAGCCTCACATAGGTTACATAAATATTTCTGAACATTTCCTTGTCCATGTGCCTGATGACTATTCTTATGTTTGCTAAGAAAGCATTTGCTGCACTTTCTATTGCTATATGCATTTCTGGAGACAAGTCTGCCAATATGTTTACTCCTAAATCTCTCTCATTCTCTGTTTCTTGAAGTTCTGTTCCTGCCATTGAGTAGTCAGGCTTGGGCCTTCTTACCCTTGTACCCATTTTCATTACCTTACAGTTTGAAGTATTGAATTTCATTAGCCACATTTCTGACCACTCATGCACACTATTTAGGTCTTCCTGAAGTTCTCCACTATTGTTCTTGTTTCTTACTTTCTTCACAAACATATTCATGAAAGAATTTACAGAATCTGGTAGGTCATATGCTTATACAAGTAACAAAAGTGGCCCTAAAATTGAAGTCTGTGAAACTCCACTGGTAACTCTTTTCCATTCAGACACTGAGTTTCTTACTCTAACCCTGCGTTCCCTTCCTTCTAAGTAAGTCTTTATCCATTCCAAGACATTTCCGCCTATTCTCACCATTGCTTGCAGCTTCCTAATAAGTCTTTCATGTGGGACCATGTCAAATGCTTTCTGGAAATCTATGAATATGCAATCTGCTCAACTCTCTCTCTCCAGTAAGATTCGGCTTACCTCATCATAATTTCATATAAGTTTGTTACTGTCGATCTACCTTCCCTGATGCCATGTTGCCTCACCGACAAAAAGTTGAAGGATTCCAGGTGAAGAGAGATGTGTTTCCTTAATAGTTTCTCCACAAGTATGTATGTATGTATGTACGTATGTATGTATGTATGTATGTATGTATGTATGTATGTATAACCAAGCAAGCACATTACATATGTGAAAACATGAATAATTTTTTACCCCGATCGGGACTCGAACCTCGGACTTATAATTACTAAGTCAAGGCGCTACCAACTACACACCACAGAAGGTTAAAAGGAATCCAACCTTATAGCTTATATCTGCTATACTTGGGGATGAACGCATTCTATCTGAATGCCACTATGTTCATATTACAGATTCCCCAACCTCACTCGTGGCTTCATTTTAGCTTTTAATTCAATTCCCAATCTCATTCGGGTCATACAATAACCAAGCAAGCACATTACATATGTGAAAACATGAATAATTTTTTACCCTGATCGGGACTCGAACCTCGGACTTATAATTACTAAGTCAAGGCGCTATGAATGTATGTATATATGCATGCTTGCATGTATATATGTATGTATGTATGTATGTATGTATGGATGTATGTGATTACCTAATTGTGATTACCTAATTGTGTTTACGGGAAAGAGCCCAAAGCTCGTATCTTCCCGTCTCCTGATCGGTTCCATTTTATACTTAGTGATACTTATCATACCTGTCCTTAAAACTATGGATTGAGATAGCATTAACTACCTCCTCGTTTAGCGAATTCCAATTATCAACTACTCTTACACTAAAAAAGGATTTCCTTACATCCTGCAAAGAAGTTTTCTTA
The DNA here is from genome assembly GCA_037179515.1 of Halocaridina rubra. NCBI lineage: Eukaryota > Metazoa > Arthropoda > Malacostraca > Decapoda > Atyidae > Halocaridina > Halocaridina rubra. The sequence continues at coordinate 271,242 of JAXCGZ010007547.1, read as the reverse complement.
CGAAGCTTCAAACTATGACCTCTAGTTCTAAAGCCAGCCATATCAAAATATCGATCCCTATCCACTCTATCATAACCATGAAGGAATTTAAAGACTGTCACCATATCCCCCCTCACTCTTCTAGCTTCGAGTGATGGTAAGTCTAATTCCCTCAGCCTCTCATCATAACTGAGATTGCGTATTTCTGGCACCAGTTTCGTGGCATGTCTTTGAACTTTTTCACGGTGTGTGTGTGTGTGTGTGTGTGTGTGTGTGTGTGTGTGTGTGTGTGTGTGTGTGTGATTACCTAATTGTGATTACCTAATTGTGTTTACGGGAAAGAGCCCAAAGCTCGTATCTTCCCGTCAACTGATCGGTTCCATTTTAGACTTAGTGATACTTATCATACCTGTCCTTAAAACTATGGATTGCGATAGCATTAACTATCTCCTCGCTTAGCGAATTCCAATTCTCAACTACTCTTACACTGAAAAAGTATATACTTACATCCTGCAAAGAAGTTTTCTTACGAAGCTTCAAACTATGACCTCTAGTTCTAGAGCCAGCCATATCAAAATATCGATCCCTATCCACTCTATCATAACCATGAAGGAATTTAAAGACTGTCACCATATCCCTCCTCAATCTTCTAGCTTCGAGTGATGGTAAGTCTAATTCCCTCAGCCTCTCATCATAACTGAGATTGCGTATTTCTGGCACCAGTTTCGTGGCATGTCTTTGAACTTTTTCAAGGTGTGTGTGTGTGTGTGTGTGTGTGTGTGTGTGATTACCTAATTGTGATTACCTAATTGTGTTTACGGGAAAGAGCCCAAAGCTCGTATCTTCCCGTCTCCTGATCGGTTCCATTTTATACTTAGTGATACTTATCATACCTGTCCTTAAAACTATGGATTGAGATAGCATTAACTACCTCCTCGCTTAGCCAATTTCAATTCTCAACTACTCTTACACTGAAAAAGTATTTCCTTACATCCTGCAAAGAAGTTTTCTTACGAAGCTTCAAACTATGACCTCTAGTTCTAGAGCCAGCCATATCAAAATATCGATCCCTATCCACTCTATCATAACCATGAAGGAATTTAAAGACTGTCACCATATCCCCCCTCACTCTTCTAGCTTCGAGTGATGGTAAGTCTAATTCCCTCAGCCTCTCATCATAACTGAGATTGCGTATTTCTGGCACCAGTTTCGTGGCATGTCTTTGAACTTTTTCAAGCTTAGCTATGTGTTTTTTCAAGTGTGGATTCCAAAAGGGGGCTGCATTTTCGAGTTTTGGCCTCACATAGGTTACATAAATATTTCTGAACATTTCCTTGTCCATGTGCCTGAAGGCTACCCTTACATTTGATAAGAATGCATATGCTGCCCTTACTATGCCATTTATATGTATTTCTGGAGACAAATCTGCCAGTATGTTTACTCCTAGATCTCTCTCATTTTCTGTCTCTTGAAGTTGTACTCCAGCCACCGAGTAGTCAAGCTTGGGCCTTCTTGCACTTGTACCCATTCTCATTACCTTACATTTTGAAGTATTGAATTTCATTAGCCACTTTTCTTACCACTCATGCAGATTATTTAGATCCTCCTGAAGTTCTCTACCATTGTTCTCGTTTTTTACTTTCTTCACAATCTTTGCATCATCTGCAAACATATTCATGAATGAATTTACAGACTCTGGTAGGTCATTTACATATACAAGGAACAAAAGTGGCCCTAAAACTGAACCCTGTGGAACTCCACTACTAACTCTTCTCCATTCAGACACTGAGTGTCTTACTCTAACCCTCTGTTCCCTTCCTTCTAAGTAAGTTTTTATCCATTCTAAAACATTTCCACCCATTCTAGCCATTGATTGCAGCTTCCTAATAAGTCTCCCATGTGGAACAGTGTCAAACGCTTTCTGGAAGTCTAGGAATATGCAATCTGCCCAGCCCTCTCTTTCCTGTAAGATTTGGCTTACCTCATCATAAAATTCTAATAAGTTTGTTACTGTTGATCTACCTTCTCTGAAGCCATGATGCCTCACTGACAAAAAGTTGAAGGATTCCAAGTGAAGAGAGATATGTTTCCTTAGTAGTTTCTCCATAACTTTGCAAACTATGCTGGTCAAGGAAACTGGTCTATAGTTCAGAGCCGTATCCCTCCTTCCCTTTTTGAAGATAGGTATCACATTTGCTTGTTTCCAGCATCTTGGAATCTCCCCCGACTCCAGTGACTCCTTAAATATGATACTTAGTGCCACTGATATTGTGTTTGCGCATTTTTTAAGCACATGAGGGGATATGTCATCAGGACCTGTAGCTTTATGAACATCTAAATCCATCAGCGCTATGTATGTATGTATGTATGCATGTATGTATGTATGTATAACCAAGCAAGCACATTACATATGTGAAAACATGAATAATTTTTTACCCCGATCGGGACTCGAACCTCGGACTTATAATTACTAAGTCAAGGCGCTACCAACTACCACACCACAGAAGGTTAAATGGAATCCAACCTTATAACTTATATCTTCTATACTTGGGGATGAACGCATTCTATCTGAATGCCACTATGTTCATATTACAGATTCCCCAACCTCACTCGTGGCTTCATTTTAGCATTTAATTCAATCCCCAATCTCATTCGGGTCATACAATAACCAAGCAAGCACATTACATAGGATTCACAACAGTAAGGCAGATATAGTAGCAATTACAGAGACTAAGTTGAGTGAGGACATAAACAGTGTCACAGTTTTTCCTAAGGGCTTCAGAATACTAAGGGTCGAAAGATCTGAGAGGACTGGTGGAGGGATAGCACTGCTCATAAGTGAGAGGATTCAAGTTGAAGAGATAAACTTGGCTATAGAAAGTGAGTTCAGGGAATTTCTTGTTGCTCGCATAAATACTGGGTCAGAGAGCATTATAATAACTGTTGTATACAACCCACCAAGGAACCAAAATAGGCTTGAAATTTATGAGGAAAGTTATATAGGTACGATTGAAGTCATAAACTCAGTTGTTAACATGGCGCGGGAGAAAAAATGTAGGATTTTGATTATGGGAGACTTTAATCATAAAGAGATAGATTGGATAAATCTTGACCCACACAGTGGTGAGGACTCCTTTGGGGCAAGATTCCTAGATTGCGTACAAGGGAATTTCCTACACCAACATGTAATGGAACCAACAAGAGCCAGGGGTGGGGATGAGCCATCACTACTTGATCTGGTGTTCACAGATAATGTGTTGGATATTGAAAATATTGAGTATGAACCACCAATTGGAAAGAGTGACCACTGTGTGTTGTTGATGGAGTATATCATTGAAGACATTCTTCCTGAGAGTAGAGGCACTGAGGACATGAGGAGGAACTATCAGAAAGGAGATTACATCAAAATGAATGAGCTTTTTGCAGTTATTGACTGGAGAACCTTATTTTACAACAAATCTGTACTAGAAATGTATGACATCTTTTGTGAGAAATATGGGAAGATTGTAGATTGCTGCATACCTGTCACCAAAGTAGGTGTAATTCATGCCAGAGAGAAATGGTTCGATAATGGGTGTAAAAGAGCTAAGGAGTGGAGAGACAAATGCTGGAAAAGGTATAGGAGGAGAAAAAACATAAATGCCTGGCAAACCTACAAAAGAGCAAGAAATGACTACCTAAGTAAAAGGAGAGAGGCAGAGAAAGATTATGAGAGGGACATCACCAGGAAGGCGAAAGAAAATCCCAAGCTTTTCCACAGCTTTATCAGAGGAAAACTGAAGGTAAAAGAACAGGTTTTAAGGCTAAAGAGAGCGGATGGAAGCATCACTGAGACGGACGAAGAGATCTGCAAAGAATTGAACAAGGAGTTTCAGTCAGTATTTACAGTAGAAAATACCCCACCCCCTCAGATTGCAGTGATAGAAGCTCAAGGGCCGGTATTAGAGAACATCAACCTTACAGCCACAGAGGTATGCAAAGCGCTGATGGATTTAGATGTTCATAAAGCTACAGGTCCTGATGACATATCCCCTCATGTGCTTAAAAAATGCGCAAACACAATATCAGTGGCACTAAGTATCATATTTAAGGAGTCATTGGAGTCGGGGGAGATTCCAAGATGCTGGAAACAAGCAAATGTGATACCTATCTTCAAAAAGGGAAGGAGGGATACGGCTCTGAACTATAGACCAGTTTCCTTGACCAGCATAGTTTGCAAAGTTATGGAGAAACTACTAAGGAAACATATCTCTCTTCACTTGGAATCCTTCAACTTTTTGTCAGTGAGGCAACATGGCTTCAGAGAAGGAAGATCAACAGTAACAAACTTATTAGAATTTTATGATGAGGTAAGCCAAATCTTACAGGAAAGAGAGGGCTGGGCAGATTGCATATTCCTAGACTTCCAGAAAGCGTTTGACACTGTTCCACATGGGAGACTTATTAGGAAGCTGCAATCAATGGCTAGAATGGGTGGAAATGTTTTAGAATGGATAAAAACTTACTTAGAAGGAAGGGAACAGAGGGTTAGAGTAAGACACTCAGTGTCTGAATGGAGAAGAGTTAGTAGTGGAGTTCCACAGGGTTCAGTTTTAGGGCCACTTTTGTTCCTTGTATATGTAAATGACCTACCAGAGTCTGTAAATTCATTCATGAATATGTTTGCAGATGATGCAAAGATTGTGAAGAAAGTAAAAAACGAGAACAATGGTAGAGAACTTCAGGAGGATCTAAATAATCTGCATGAGTGGTCAGAAAAGTGGCTAATGAAATTCAATACCTCAAAATGTAAGGTAATGAGAATGGGTACAAGTGCAAGAAGGCCCAAGCTTGACTACTCGGTGGCTGGAGTACAACTTCAGGAGACAGAAAATGAGAGAGATCTAGGAGTAAACATATTGGCAGATTTGTCTCCAGAAATACATATAAATGGCGTAGTAAGGGCAGCATATGCATTCTTATCAAATGTAAGGGTAGCCTTCAGGCACATGGACAAGGAAATGTTCAGAAAGATTTATGTAACCTATGTGAGGCCAAAACTCGAATATGCAGCCCCCTTTTGGAATCCGCACTTGAAAAAGCACATAGCTAAGCTTGAAAAAGTTCAAAGACATGCCACAAAACTGGTGCCAGAAATACGCAATCTCGGTTATGATGAGAGGCTGAGGGAATTAGACTTGCCATCACTCGAAGCTAGAAGAGTAAGGGGGGATATGGTGACAGTCTTTAAATTCCTTCATGGTTATGATAGAGTGGATAGGGATCGATATTTCGATATGGCTGGCTCTAGAACTAGAGGTCATAGTTTGAAGCTTCGGAAGAAAACTTGTTTGCAGGATGTAAGGAAATACTTTTTCAGTGTAAGAGTAGTTGATAATTGGAATTGGCTAAGCGAGGAGGTAGTTAATGCTACCTCAATCCATAGTTTTAAGGACAGGTATGATAAGTATCACTAAGTCTAAAAATGGAACCGATCAGGAGACGGGAAGATACGAGCTTTGGGCTCTTTCCCGTAAACACAATTAGGTAATCACAATTAGGTAATCACATATGTGAAAACATGAATAATTTTTTACCCCGATTGGGACTCGAACCTCGGACTTATAATTACTAAGTCAAGGCTCTATGAATGTATGTATATATGCATGCTTGTATGTATATATGTATGTATGTATGTATGTATGTATGTGATTACCTAATTGTGATTACCTAATTGTGTTTACGGGAAAGAGCCCAAAGCTGGTATCTTCCCGTCTCCTTATCGGTTCCATTTTATACTTAGTGATACTTATCATAACTGTCCTTAAAACTATGGATTGAGATAGCATTAACTACCTCCTCGCTTAGCCAATTCCAATTATCAACTACTCTTACACTGAAAAAGTATTTCCTTACATCTTGCAAAGAAGTTTTCTTACGAAGCTTCAAACTATGACCTCTAGTTCTAAAGCCAGCCATATCAAAATATCGATCCCTATCCACTCTATCATAACCATGAAGGAATTTAAAGACTGTGTGTGTGTGTGTGTGTGTGTGGTGTGTGATTACCTAATTGTGATTACCTAATTGTGTTTACGGGAAAGAGCCCAAAGCTCGTATCTTCCCGTCAACTGATCGGTTCCATTTTATACTTAGTGATACTTATCATACCTGTCCTTAAAACTATAGATTGAGATAGCATTAACTACCTCCTCGCTTAGCGAATTCCAGTTATCAACTACTCTTACACTGAAAAAGTATTTCCTTACATCCTGCAAAGAAGTTTTCTTACGAAGCTTCAAACTATGACCTCTAGTTTTAGAGCCAGCCATATCAAAATATCGATCCCTATCCACTCTATCATAACCATGAAGGAATTTAAAGACTGTCACCATATCCCCCCTCACTCTTCTAGCTTCGAGTGATGGTAAGTCTAATTCCCTCAGCCTCTCATCATAACTGAGATTGCGTATTTCTGGCACCAGTTTCGTGGCATGTCTTTGAACTTTTTCAAGCTTAGCTATGTGCTTTTTCAAGTGCGGATTCCAAAAGGGGGCTGCATATTCGAGTTTTGGCCTCCCATAGGTTACATAAATATTTCTGAACATTTCCTTGTCCATGTGCCGGAAGGCTACCCTTACATTTGATAAGAATGCATATGCTGCACTTACTATGCCATTTATATGTATTTCTGGAGACAAATCTGCCAGTATGTTTACTCCTAGGTCTGTCTCATTTTCTGTCTCTTGAAGTTGTACTCCAGCCACCGAGTAGTCAAGCTTGGGCCTTCTTGCACTTGTACCCATTCTCATTACCTTACATTTTGAAGTATTGAATTTCATTAGCCACTTTTCTGACCACTCATGCAGATTATTTAGATCCTCCTGAAGTTCTCTACCATTGTGTGTGTGTATGATTACCTAATTGTGACTACCTAATTGTGTTTACGGGAAAGAGCACAAAGCTCGTATCTTCCCGTCTCCTGATCGGTTCCATTTTAGACTTAGTGATACTTATCATACCTGTCCTTAAAACTATGGATTGAGATAGCATTAACTACCTCCTCTCTTAGCCAATTCCAATTATCAACTACTCTTACACTGAAAAAGTATTTCCTTTCATCCTGCAAAGAAGTTTTCTTACGAAGCTTCAAACTATGACCTCTAGTTCTAGAGCCAACCAAGTCAAAATATCGATCCCTATCCACTCTATCATAACCATGAAGGAATTTAAAGACTGTCACCATATCCCCCCTCACTCTTCTAGCTTCGAGTGATGGTAAGTCTAATTCCCTCAGCCTCTCATCATAACTGAGATTGCGTATTTCTGGCACCAGTTTCGTGGCATGTCTTTGATCTTTTTCAAGGTGTGTGTGTGTGTGTGTGTGTGTGATTACCTAATTGTGATTACCTAATTGTGTTTACGGGAAAGAGCCCAAAGCTCGTATCTTCCCGTCTCCTGATCGGTTCCATTTTTAGACTTAGTGATACTTATCATACCTGTCCTTAAAACTATGGATTGAGGTAGCATTAACTACCTCCTCGCTTAGCGAATTCCAATTATCAACTACTCTTACACTGAAAAAGTATTTCCTTACATCCTGCAAACAAGTTTTCTTCCGAAGCTTCAAACTATGACCTCTAGTTCTAGAGCCAGCCATATCGAAATATCGATCCCTATCCACTCTATCATAACCATGAAGGAATTTAAAGACTGTCACCATATCCCCCCTTACTCTTCTAGCTTCGAGTGATGGCAAGTCTAATTCCCTCAGCCTCTCATCATAACCGAGATTGCGTATTTCTGGCACCAGTTTTGTGGCATTTCTTTGAACTTTTTCAAGCTTAGCTATGTGCTTTTTCAAGTGCGGATTCCAAAAGGGGGCTGCATATTCGAGTTTTGGCCTCACATAGGTTACATAAATATTTCTGAACATTTCCTTGTCCATGTGCCTGAAGGCTACCCTTACATTTGATAAGAATGCATATGCTGCCCTTACTACGCCATTTATATGTATTTCTGGAGACAAATCTGCCAATATGTTTACTCCTAGATCTCTCTCATTTTCTGTCTCCTGAAGTTGTACTCCAGCCACCGAGTAGTCAAGCTTGGGCCTTCTTGCACTTGTACCCATTCTCATTACCTTACATTTTGAGGTATTGAATTTCATTAGCCACTTTTCTGACCACTCATGCAGATTATTTAGATCCTCCTGAAGTTCTCTACCATTGTTCTCGGTTTTTACTTTCTTCACAATCTTTGCATCATCTGCAAACATATTCATGAATGAATTTACAGACTCTGGTAGGTCATTTACATATACAAGGAACAAAAGTGGCCCTAAAACTGAACCCTGTGGAACTCCACTACTAACTCTTCTCCATTCAGACACTGAGTGTCTTACTCTAACCCTCTGTTCCCTTCCTTCTAAGTAAGTTTTTATCCATTCCAAGACATTTCCACCTATTCTAGCCATTGATTGCAGCTTCCTAATAAGTCTCCCATGTGGAACAGTGTCAAACGCTTTCTGGAAGTCTAGGAATATGCAATCTGCCCAGCCCTCTCTTTCCTGTAAGATTTGGCTTACCTCATCATAAAATTCTAATAAGTTTGTTACTGTTGATCTTCCTTCTCTGAAGCCATGTTGCCTCACTGACAAAAAGTTGAAGGATTCCAAGTGAAGAGAGATATGTTTCCTTAGTAGTTTCTCCATAACTTTGCAAACTATGCTGGTCAAGGAAACTGGTCTATAGTTCAGAGCCGTATCCCTCCTTCCCTTTTTGAAGATAGGTATCACATTTGCTTGTTTCCAGCATCTTGGAATCTCCCCCGACTCCAATGACTCCTTAAATATGATACTTAGTGCCACTGATATTGTGTTTGCGCATTTTTTAAGCACATGAGGGGATATGTCATCAGGACCTGTAGCTTTATGAACATCTAAATCCATCAGCGCTTTGCATACCTCTGTGGCTGTAAGGTTGATGTTCTCTAATACCGGCCCTTGAGCTTCTATCACTGCAATCTGAGGGGGTGGGGTATTTTCTACTGTAAATACTGACTGAAACTCCTTGTTCAATTCTTTGCAGATCTCTTCGTCCGTCTCAGTGATGCTTCCATCCGCTCTCTTTAGCCTTAAAACCTGTTCTTTTACCTTCAGTTTTCCTCTGATAAAGCTGTGGAAAAGCTTGGGATTTTCTTTCGCCTTCCTGGTGATGTCCCTCTCATAATCTTTCTCTGCCTCTCTCCTTTTACTTAGGTAGTCATTTCTTGCTCTTTTGTAGGTTTGCCAGGCATTTATGTTTTTTCTCCTCCTATACCTTTTCCAGCATTTGTCTCTCCACTCCTTAGCTCTTTTACACCCATTATCAAACCATTTCTCTCTGGCATGAATTACACCTACTTTGGTGACAGGTATGCAGCAATCTACAATCTTCCCATATTTCTCACAAAAGATGTCATACATTTCTTGTACAGATTTGTTGTAAAATAAGGTTCTCCAGTCAATAACTGCAAAAAGCTCATTCATTTTGATGTAATCTCCTTTCTGATAGTTCCTCCTCATGTCCTCAGTGCCTCTACTCTCAGGAAGAATGTCTTCAATGATATACTCCATCAACAACACACAGTGGTCACTCTTTCCAATTGGTGGTTCATACTCAATATTTTCAATATCCAACACATTATCTGTGAACACCAGATCAAGTAGTGATGGCTCATCCCCACCCCTGGCTCTTGTTGGTTCCATTACATGTTGGTGTAGGAAATTCCCTTGTACGCAATCTAGGAATCTTGCCCCAAAGGAGTCCTCACCACTGTGTGGGTCAAGATTTATCCAATCTATCTCTTTATGATTAAAGTCTCCCATAATCAAAATCCTACATTTTTTCTCCCGCGCCATGTTAACAACTGAGTTTATGACTTCAATCGTACCTATATGACTTTCCTCATAAATTTCAAGCCTATTTTGGTTCCTTGGTGGGTTGTATACAACAGTTATTATAATGCTCTCTGACCCAGTATTTATGAGAGCAACAAGAAATTCCCTGAACTCACTTTCTATAGCCAAGTTTATCTCTTCAACTTGAATCCTCTCACTTATGAGCAGTGCTATCCCTCCACCAGTCCTCTCAGATCTTTCGACCCTTAGTATTCTGAAGCCCTTAGGAAAAACTGTGACACTGTTTATGTCCTCACTCAACTTAGTCTCTGTAATTGCTACTATATCTGCCTTACTGTTGTGAATCCTATCTTTTAATTCTACTGCCTTACCAGCTAATCCATCAGCCTTTGTGTATAACAATCTTAATGAGGCCCCATCCCCTGATCTTCTGTCATTATCTTCTTTATCTCCCCTTTGTCTGGAAGTATTCCGTAACGAAAATTTTTCTTCTCTTCTTCATTTCTTTCATCATTTAACCTTCTTGCCTCTTGCAACAAGTTTTTGATCTTTCCCATCTCTTCCTGTGTGTGTGTGTGTGTGTGTGTGTGTGATTATCTAATTGTGATTACCTAATTGTGTTTACGGGAAAGAGCCCAAAGCTCGTATCTTCCCGTCTCCTGATCGGTTCCATTTTATACTTAGTGATACTTATCATACCTGTCCTTAAAACTATAGATTGAGATAGCATTAACTACCTCCTCGCTTAGCGAATTCCAGTTATCAACTACTCTTACACTGAAAAAGTATTTCCTTACATCCTGCAAAGAAGTTTTCTTTCGAAGCTTCAAACTATGACCTCTTGTTCTAGAGCCAGCCATATCAAAATATCGATCCCTATCCACTCTATCATAACCATGAAGGAATTTAAAGACTGTCACCATATCCCCCCCTCACTCTTCTAGCTTCGAGTGATGGTAAGTCTAATTCCCTCAGCCTCTCATCATAACTGAGATTGCGTATTTCTGGCACCAGTTTCGTGGCATGTCTTTGAACTTTTTCAAGCTTAGCTATGTGCTTTTTCAAGTGCGGATTCCAAAAGGGGGCTGCATATTCGAGTTTTGGCCTCCCATAGGTTACATAAATATTTCTGAACATTTCCTTGTCCATGTGCCTGAAGGCTACCCTTACATTTGATAAGAATGCATATGCTGCCCTTACTATGCCATTTATATGTATTTCTGGAGACAAATCTGCCAGTATGTTTACTCCTAGGTCTGTCTCATTTTCTGTCTCTTGAAGTTGTACTCCAGCCACCGAGTAGTCAAGCTTGGGCCTTCTTGCACTTGTACCCATTCTCATTACCTTACATTTTGAAGTATTGAATTTCATTAGCCACTTTTCTGACCACTCATGCAGATTATTTAGATCCTCCTGAAGTTCTCTACCATTGTGTGTGTGTATGATTACCTAATTGTGACTACCTAGTTGTGTTTATGGGAAAGAGCCCAAAGCTCGTATCTTCCCGTCTCCTGATCGGTTCCATTTTAGACTTAGTGATACTTATCATACCTGTCCTTAAAACTATGGATGGAGATAGCATTAACTACCTCCTCGCTTAGCCAATTCCAATTATCAACTACTCTTACACTGAAAAAGTATTTCCTTACATCCTGCAAAGAAGTTTTCTTACGAAGCTTCAAATTATGACCTCTAGTTCTAGAGCCAACCAAATCAAAATATCGATCCCTATCCACTATCATAACCATGAAGGAATTTAAAGACTGTCACCATATCCCCCCTCACTCTTCTAGCTTCGAGTGATGGTAAGTCTAATTCCCTCAGCCTCTCATCATAACTGAGATTGCGTATTTCTGGCACCATTTTCTTGGCATGTCTTTGAACTTTTTCAAGCTTAGCTATGTGCTTTTTCAAGTGCGGATTCCAAAAGGGGGCTGCATATTCGAGTTTTGGCCTCACATAGGTTACATAAATATTTCTGAACATTTCCTTGTCCATGTGCCTGAAGGCTACCCTTACATTTGATAAGAATGCATATGCTGCCCTTACTATGCCATTTATATGTATTTCTGGAGACAAATCTGCCAGTATGTTTACTCCTAGATCTCTCTCATTTTCTGTCTCTTGAAGTTGTACTCCAGCCACCGAATAGTCAAGCTTGGGCCTTCTTGCACTTGTACCCATTCTCATTACCTTACATTTTGAAGTATTGAATTTCATTAGCCACTTTTCTGACCACTCATGCAGATTATTTAGATCCTCCTGAAGTTCTCTACTATTGTTCACGTTTTTTACTTTCTTCACAATCTTTGCATCATCTGCAAACATATTCACGAATGAATTTACACACTCTGGTAGGTCATTTACATATACAAGGAACAAAAGTGGCCCTAAAACTAAACCCTGTGGAACTCCACTACTAACTCTTCTCCATTCAGACACTGAGTGTCTTACTCTAACCCTCTGTTCCCTTCCTTCTAAGTAAGTTTTTATCCATTCCAAAACATTTCCACCTATTCTAGCCATTGATTGCAGCTTCCTAATAAGTCTCCCATGTGGAACAGTGTCAAACGCTTTCTGGAAGTCTAGGAATATGCAATCTGCCCAGCCCTCTCTTTCCTGTAAGATTTGGCTTACCTCATCATAAAATTCTAATAAGTTTGTTTCTGTTGATCTACCTTCTCTGAAGCCATGTTGCCTCACTGACAAAAAGTTGAAGGATTCCAAGTGAAGAGAGATATGTTTCCTTAGTAGTTTCTCCATAACTTTGCAAACTATGCTGGTCAAGGAAACTGGTCTATAGTTCAGAGCCGTATCCCTCCTTCCCTCTTTGAAGATAGGTATCACATTTGCTTGTTTCCAGCATCTTGGAATCTCCCCCGACTCCAGTGACTTCTTAAATATGATACTTGGTGCCACTGATATTGTGTTTGCGCATTTTTTAAGCACATGAGGGGATATGGCTTCTATCACTGCAATCTGAGGGGGTGGGGTATTTTCTACTGTAAATACTGACTGAACCTCCTTGTTCAATTCTTTGCAGATCTCTTCATCCGTCTCAGTGATGGTTCCATCCACTCTCTTTAGCCTTAAAACCTGTTCTTTTACCTTCAGTTTTCCTCTGATAAAGCTGTGGAAAAGCTTGGGATTTTCTTTAGCCTTCCTGGTGATGTCCCTCTCATAGTCTCTCTCTGCCTCTCTCCTTTTACTTAGGTAATCATATCTTGCTCTTTTGTAGGTTTGCCAGGCATTTATGTTTTTTCTCCTCCTATACCTTTTCCAGCATTTGTCTCTCCACTCCTTAGCTCTTTTACACCCATTATCGAACCATCTCTCTCTGGCATGAATTACACCTACTTTGGTGACAGGTATGCAGCAATCTACTATCTTCCCATATTTTTCACAAAAAATGTCATACATTTCTTGTACAGATTTGTTGTAAAATAAGGTTCTCCTGTCAATAACTGCAAAAAGCTCATGCATTTTGATGTAATCTCCTTTCGGATAGTTCCTCCTCATGTCCTCAGTGCCTCTACTCTCAGGAAGAATATCTTCAATGATATACTCCATCAACAACACACAGTGGTCACTCTTTCCAATTGGTGGTTCACACTCAATATTTTCAATATCCAACACATTATCTGTGAACACTAGATCAAGTAGTGATGGCTCATCCCCACCCCTGGCCCTTGTTGGTTCCATTACATGTTGGTGTAGGAAATTCCCTTGTACGCAATCTAGTGTGTGTGTGTGTGTGTGTGTGTGATTACCTAATTGTGATTACCTAATTGTGTTTACGGGAAAGAGCCCAAAGCTCGTATCTTCCCGTCTCCTGATCGGTTCCATTTTATACTTAGTGATACTTATCATACCTGTCCTTAAGTGTGTGTGTGATTACCTAATTGTGATTACCTAATTGTGTTTACGGGAAAGAGCCCAAAGCTCGTATCTTCCCGTCTCCTGATCGGTTCCATTTTATACTTAGTGATACTTATCATACCTGTCCTTAAAACTATGGATTGAGATAGCATTAACTACCTCCTCGCTTAGCGAATTCCAATTTTCAACTACTCTTACACTGAAAAAGTATTTCCTTACATCCTGCGAAGAAGTTTTCTTACGAAGCTTCAAACTATGACCTCTAGTTCTAGAGCCAGCCATATCAAAATATCGATCCCTCTCCACTCTATCATAACCATGAAGGAATTTAAAGACTGTCACCATATCCCCCCTCACTCTTCTAGCTACGAGTGATGGTAAGTCTAATTCCCTCAGCCTCTCATCATAACTGAGATTGCGTATTTCTGGCACCAGTTTCGTGGCATGTCTTTGAACTTTTTCAAGCTTAGCTATGTGCTTTTTCAAGTGCGGATTCCAAAAGGGGGCTGCATATTCGAGTTTTGGCCTCACATAGGTTACATAAATATTTCTGAACATTTCCTTGTCCATGTGCCTGAAGGCTACCCTTACATTTGATAAGAATGCATATGCTGCCCTTACTATGCCATTTATATGTATTTCTGGAGACAAATCTGCCAGTATGTTTACTCCTAGATCTCTCTCATTTTCTGTCTCTTGAAGTTGTACTCCAGCCACCGAGTAGTCAAGCTTGGGCCTTCTTACACTTGTACCCATTCTCATTACCTTACATTTTGAAGTATTGAATTTCATTAGCCACTTTTCTGACCACTCATGCAGATTATTTAGATCCTCCTGAAGTTCTCTACCATTGTTCTCGTTTTTTACTTTCTTCACAATCTTTGCATCATCTGCAAACATATTCATGAATGAATTTACAGACTCTGGTAGGTCATTTACATATACAAGGACAAAAGTGGCCCTAAAACTGAACCCTGTGGAACTCCACTACTAACTCTTCTCCATTCAGACACTGAGTGTCTTACTCTAACCCTCTGTTCCCTTGCTTCTAAGTAAGTTTTTATCCATTCCAAAACATTTCCACCTATTCTAGCCATTGATTGCAGCTTCCTAATAAGTCTCCCATGTGGAACAGTGTCAAACGCTTTCTGGAAGTCTAGGAATATGCAATCTGCCCAGCCCTCTCTTTCCTGTAAGATTTGGCTTACCTCATCATAAAATTCTACTAAGTTTGTTACTGTTGATCTACCTTCTCTGAAGCCATGTTGCCTCACTGACAAAAAGTTGAAGGATTCCAATTGAAGAGAGATATGTTTTTTGAAGATAGGTATCACATTTGCTTGTTTCCAGCATCTTGGAATCTCCCCCGACTCCAGTGACTCCTTAAATATGATACTTAGTGCCACTGATATTGTGTTTGCGCATTTTTTAAGCACATGAGGGGATATGTCATTGGGACCTGTGTGTGTGTGTGTGTGTGTGTGTGTGTGTGTGTGTGTGTTTGTGTGTGTGTGAGTGTGTGCTTACCTAATTGTACTCATGTGTGTGTGTGTGTGTGTGTGTGTGTGTGATTACCTAATTGTGATTACCTAATTGTGTTTACGGGAAAGAGCCCAAAGCTCGTATCTTCCCGTCTCCTCATCGGTTCCATTTTATACTTAGTTATACTTATCATACCTGTCCTTAAAACTATGGATTGAGATAGCATTAACTACCTCCTCGCTTAGTCAATTCCAATTATCAACTACTCTTACACTGAAAAAGTATTTCCTTACATCCTGCAAAGAAGTTTTCTTACGAAGCTTCAAACTACGACCTCTTGTTCTAGAGCCAGCCATATCGAAATATCGATCCCTATCCACTCTATCATAACCATGAAGGAATTTAAAGACTGTCACCATATCCCCCCTTACTCTTCTAGCTTCGAGTGATGGTAAGTCTAATTCCCTCAGCCTCTCATCATAACTGAGATTGCGTATTTCTGGCACCAGTTTCGTGGCATGTCTTTGAACTTTTTCAAGCTTAGCTATGTGCTTTTTCAAGTGCGGATTCCAAAAGGGGGCTGCATATTCGAGTTTTAGCCTCACATAGGTTACATAAATATTTCTGAACATTTCCTTGTCCATGTGCCTGAAGGCTACCCTTACATTTGATAAGAATGCATATGCTGCCCTTACTATGCCATTTATATGTATTTCTGGAGACAAATCTGCCAGTATGTTTACTCCTAGATCTCTCTCATTTTCTGTCTCTTGAAGTTGTACTCCAGCCACCGAATAGTCAAGCTTGGGCCTTCTTGCACATGTACCCATTCTCATTACCTTGCATTTTGAAGTATTGAATTTCATTAGCCACTTTTCTGACCACTCATACAGATTATTTAGATCCTCCTGAAGTTCTCTACCATTGTTCTCGTTTTTTACTTTCTTCACAATCTTTGCATCATCTGCAAACATATTCATGAATGAATTTACAGACTCTGGTAGGTCATTTACATATACAAGGAACAAAAGTGGCCCTAAAACTAAACCCTGTGGAACTCCACTACTAACTCTTCTCCATTCAGACACTGAGTGTCTTACTCTAACCCTCTGTTCCCTTCCTTCTAAGTAAGTTTTTATCCATTCCAAAACATTTCCACCTATTCTAGCCATTGATTGCAGCTTCCTAATAAGTCTCCCATGTGGAACAGTGTCAAACGCTTTCTGGAAGTCTAGGAATATGCAATCTACCCAGCCCTCTCTTTCCTGTAAGATTTGGCTTACCTCATCATAAAATTCTACTAAGTTTGTTACTGCTGATCTACCTTCTCTGAAGCCATGTTGCCTCACTGACAAAAAGTTGAAGGATTCCCAGTGAAGAGAGATATGTTTCCTTAGTAGTTTCTCCATAACTTTGCAAACTATGCTGGTCAAGGAAACTGGTCTATAGTTCAGAGCCGTATCCCTCCTTCCCTTTTTGAAGATAGGTATCACATTTGCTTGTTTCCAGCATCTTGGAATCTCCCCCGACTCTAGTATGCATGCGTGTATGTATGTACGTATATATGTATGTATGTTTCTTTGTCGTTTTTTGTTATCCACAAAGGGGTGGGTGTGGATACAGAAAGGAATATCTTCTTACCTAATTCTTTTTATGGGGGTATGTAGTTCTATATAACAGGTTAAAATTTATTCTAAGAAGAACTTCAATTATAAAATTGTACAATTCAAAAATAGTTAGCATTACTAGGGAACTCACTTACAAGGCAGTAGATTCCCAGTCACCTCACCCCACTCTGCCTCATATTGTTGACTTCTATGACACCCAAACATATGGAGGTGTATATATATACATATATATATATATATATATATATATATATATATATATATATATATATATATATATATATATACTATATATATATATATATATATATATATATATATATATATATATATATATATATATATATATATATATATATATATAAGAAATACTTCAATTATATTATTGGACAATCCAAAAATAGTTAGCATTAATAGAGACCTCACTAACAAAGGAATAGATACCCAGTTCCCTCACCCCAATATACCTCATATTGTCGACTTTTATGACACCCAAGCACATGGGGGTGTGTATATATATATATATATATATATATATATATATATATATATATATATATATATATATATATATATATATATATATTTATTTGAGGTATGGTTGCAAGTAGATAATGTAGAAGTGTATCAAAGATATTGTGCAAAGAGGTTAGTGAAGCACGTGGTGAGGGAGGCAAAGAGAGAAGCGGATGTAAGGTGGGACAGTTTCTTGTCTGAGAATCTTGAAAGGAATAAAAGGATGTTTTCGAAGGAATTGAAAAGCTTTAGGAAAGGTGAGTGTGGTACGGAGAAGAGGGTTAAAGGAGCAGATAGGCAATTGCTAGTAGATGAAGTAAAGGTGAGAGAGAGATGGCATGAATATTTCTGGAACCTACTAAATGAGGAAGATGATAGAGAGACAGAGATTGTGGCTGTGGGAAACGAATGGAAAATTCCAATGTTAGGTGATGAGAATGATAGAGAAATAACAAAGGAGGAGGTACATTTGGCATTGAGAGCAATGAAAGCAGGTAAAGCACCAGGTATACATGGTTATCATGTTGAATGCTTGTCAAAAGGTGGGGAGGCATTAGTAGAATGAATGGTTACGTTGTTGAATGTATGTTTCAGAAAAGAGAGGGTCACAATTGATATATGGAGTGCATGCGTTGTTTCAATTTACAAAGGGAAAGGAGATAAGTATGAGTGTAATAGTTTTAGAGGAAGTAATTTGTTGAGTGTAGTTGGTAAGCAATATGGGAAAGTGTTAATTGAGAGGATTAGGAAAGTTACTGTGAGGTTGACTGGGGAAGAACAGTATGGGTTCAGGAGAGGAAAAGGATGTGAGGATCAGGGGTTTGTGGTAAGACAGGTGTGTGAGAAGGTCTTGGAAAGAGGTAGGAACACTTTTTGGGTGTTTATGGACTTAGAGAAAGCGTATGACAGGGTACATGGAGAGGGGTTGTGGAGTATGTTGTGACTGTATGGAATAAGTTTAAGTTTATTGAATGCGGTGAAGAGTTTTTACATGAATAGTAGAGCATGTGTGAGAGTTGAGAATGACCTGAGTGATTGGATTGAAGTGAATGTAGGGTTACATCAAGGTTGTGTAATGTCGCCATGGTTGTTGAATATGTCTATGGATGGAGTGGTAAGGGAAGTAAATGGAAGAGTATTAGACAGAAGCTTGAAGCTAGTGGGTGAGGAAGGAAGGTTCTGGAAATTGAATCAGCTGCTATTTGCAGATGATACTGTACAGGTGGCTGATTATGAGAATGAATTAAATCATGTGGCAACTGAGTTTCTTAGAGTGTGTGAAAGAATGAAGTTGCGGGTGAATATTGGTTAAAGTAAAGTCATGAAATGCACGAGGAGTGTTAATTTTGGCAGATTGAATGTAGGAGTGCATGGGGAGTTGCTTGAAGAAGTTGAAAGTTTTAAGAATCTGGGGTCGCATGTATCATGGAGTGGACGAGTGGATGTAGAGATAAATCACAGAGCGAAGGAACCAAATAAATGTCTAGGCGGGTTGAAAATTGTAATGAAATATAGATATTTTGGAATGAATGCAAAGAGTAATATATATGAAGGTGTGATTGTGCCGACAGAATTGTATGGAGCAGAGATTTGGAATGCAAGAGAGGATGAAAGGAACAAGTTGAATGTAATGGTGATGAGGTGTTTGAGAAGTATGATTGGTGTATCTCGTATAGATAGAGTAAGAAATGAGGATGTCAGGTAGAGAACTTGTGTTGGAATGAAGCTGTCGGATAGGTTTGATCAGAGAGTGTTAATATTCTGTCAATAAACTGTATATATATATATATATATATATATATATATATATATATATATATATATATATATATATATATATATATATATATATATATATATATAAATGTATATATATATATATATATATATATATATATATATATATATATATATATATATATATATATATATATATTATATATATATATATATATATATATATATATATATATATTATATATATATATATATATATATATATATATATATATATATATATGGCGTGAAAAGGGTATTGAGTGCGCGTAGAATGTCAGCGGATAGGGGAAGAGTGCATGCAAAAGATAAGAATGTGTGGAGAGAGATTGTGCATGAATGATGCGGGCCAAAGGAATTTCTCACACCTGTGAGCTCAGTGGACAGTAATGAATGGGTGTGAGGGGAGTTGCCATGTGATGAAGCGGTGGTGGTAAAACAGCTGTGGCTGTCGGGCCTCATTGTAGAATATCAAATAAACACATTAACATTTGTGAAAACTTGAATGACATTTACCCATAACCAGGACTCGAACCTAAGATTGTTCCAAGCCACTACCTTCAGTGGTGTATGGTAGCACATTGACACAATAATTATGTGTCTTTGGTTCGAGTCCCTGTCAGGGGTAAATTATGATTCATGTTTTCACATATGTTAATGCATTTATTTGATTACTATTGATGAAAATTTAGATTGGGATTTGAATTTAATGCGAAAACGAAGCCACAAGTGAAGGTGGGAGAAGTTGTAATGTGAGCAAAAAGGCATTCAGGAAGAATCCATTTATTCCTAGCAAAGCAGTTAGCTTTGAGGTTACCTTTTATCATAGACCTTCAGTGTTGTAGTTGGTAGCTCCTTGGCACAATAATTGTGTCTTAGGTTCGAGTCCAGGTAAGGGGTAAAATATGATTCATGTTTTTGCATATGTTAATGTGTTTATTTGATCACTATTGAAGTGTATATAGATTGGGAATTGAATTAAATGAGAAAATAAATCCACGAGTGAGGTTGGGAGAAACTGTACTATGAACAAAAAGCCATTCAGAAAAAATGCTTTCATTCTTAGCAAAGCAGTTTGCTTTGAGGTTGGCTTATTACTTAGACCTTCAGTGGTGTAGTTGGTAGCGCCTAGGCACAATAATTAGGTGTCTTTGGTTCGAGTCATTGTCAGGTAAAAAATATGAATCATATATATATATATCTATATATATATATATATATATATATATATATATATATATATATATATATATATATATATATATATATATATATATATATATATGCACATCACGGTGGCATAGCGATGAGAATATCCGATTCCTCGAGGTGACAGACCAGCGACCGAACCCACTGGAAGGCAACAGGAAGGGCCTTGAAGCTTTATTTTCCTGCTTCGATCTGTCAACCCTAACAATGGGGATTAAAAGTTACACATAAAACAATGTGTGTATATATATATATATATATATATATATATATATATATATATATATATATATATATATATATACATATTTATATTAATGTGTTTGAAACCAGGAAGGAAAGAAACAAAATAAAATAAAACGGCCCTCATCGTGCCTGGCCATAAAGGGAATATAAAGTAAATAGAAACATATATGGAGAGTGCTGTGACTTGTCAGTTCTGAAGGGATAATAAGAGATGTATAACTATTTTCCAAGAGTATTCGGTATAGATGTAGACAGAAAGATAATCTTATCTGAAGGAAGAATTGGTATCGAATTGTCCTGGACAGTCCTATTTAAATCCAATAGACCTTCAGCTGTAATATCGCAATAGATATGTATATGTATATAAGTAGATAGATAGATAAATATTGTTAAATTTGAAACATTCAAGAATAATAAATGAATAAACGATATGGTTTATGGAATTTGCGCTTCATATACAAAATGTTTAGTTGTAGTTCTAACTTACTTCTAAATTCAAGCTAGATATAGATTTTATATAAAATGAGAAGTGAAATGAATCTATATATATATATATATATATATATATATATATATATATATATATATATATATATATATATATATATATATATATATATATATATATATATATATATATATATATATATATATATATATATATATATATATATATATAATCTTTTCAGATGAGGCCTTTAGACCTAAATATGAATTGCTATGCAGTGAGGTGCTTCATCATCTACATTGTCATATCAGGATATGCAGGTATGTATAATATGTTTCTAGATATTTTATTGTAACTCATTAAATATCATTCCATTTAGATCTTTTCAAATTATAAAGTGATTTACAGGTGTAAGCTTTACAATGAATGGCGCACTGAGTAACAAAGATGTGTCTTTGGACAGTCTCCTTTTTATTTATATGCTGCCTTTGATGTACCATAAATATGCATTTCCAAAGACAAATCTGCTAAATACGTTTACACCTAGACCTCTTTCATGCTCTTTCTGAAATTTCACGACTTCTGTTAAGCACCCATACTAGGCCTTCTTGCACTCTTGTCCATTCTCATATTTTCTTTTACACTTGATGCATAAAATATCAAAAGACATTTGTCTAACTACTGAAGCAGACTTTTTAGGTCTTCCGGAGCTTTCTACCATTATACTTTTACTCTCTTAACAATCAGCACCATACGCAGACACATATAAAAGCGCATTTACAGACCCCGGCAGGTACATGTACATAATCAAAATGAATGGAAAATAGCATTGTTTATATATTGTAAAAATATATGCTTATACTCCAGGTACAACTGTAATAAGGTGATATAAAAAGACTGACGGGAAAGCGCTTGATTCATGTGCCTTGGGTATGCTTTGCAGATTTTTGTCTGCTGTAGTAGCTCAGTCGGTATGGGGGGGTTGCATTATTCTGTTGCTTGCAACGCTAGTTCCAGTCCCCTATAGGTCTAAAAAATTTTGTGTGTGGATAATAGCATTGTAAGTATATATGTATGTGTATGTATGTGATTACCTAATTGTGATTACCTAATTGTGTCTACGGGAAAGAGCCCAAAGCTCGTATCTTCCCGTCTCCTGATCGGTTCCATTTTATACTTAGTGATACTTATCATACCTGTTCTTAAAACTATGGATTGAGATAGCATTAACTACCTCCTCGCTTAGCGAATTCCAATTATCAACTACTCTTACACTGAAAAAGTATTTTCTTACATCCTGCAAAGAAGTTTTCTTACGAAGCTTCAAACTATGACCTCTAATTCTAGAGCCAGCCATATCAAAATATCGATCCCTATCCACTCTATCATAACCATGAAGGAATTTAAAGACTGTCACCATATCCCCCCTCACTCTTCTAGCTTCGAGTGATGGTAAGTCTAATTCCCTCAGCCTCTCATCATAACTGAGATTGCGTATTTCTGGCACCATTTTCTTGGCATGTCTTTGAACTTTTTCAAGCTTAGCTATGTGCTTTTTCAAGTGCGGATTCCAAAAGGGGGCTGCATATTCGAGTTTTGGCCTCACATAGGTTACATAAATATTTCTGAACATTTCCTTGTCCATGTGCCTGAAGGCTACCCTTACATTTGATAAGAATGCATATGCTGCCCTTACTATGCCATTTATATGTATTTCTGGAGACAAATCTGCCAGTATGTTTACTCCTAGATCTCTCTCATTTTCTGTCTCTTGAAGTTGTACTCCAGCCACCGAGTAATCAAGCTTGGGCCTTCTTGCACTTGTACCCATTCTCATTACCTTACATTTTGAAGTATTGAATTTCATTAGCCACTTTTCTGACCACTCATGCAGATTATTTAGATCCTCCTGAAGTTCTCTACCATTGTTCTCGTTTTTTACTTTCTTCACTTTCTTTGCATCATCTGTAAACATATTCATGAATGAATTTACAGACTCTGGTAGGTCATTTACATATACAAGGAACAAAAGTGGCCCTAAAACTGAACCCTGTGGAACTCCACTACTAACTCTTCTCCATTCAGACACTGAGTGTCTTACTCTAACCCTCTGTTCCCTTCCTTCTAAATAAGTTTTTATCCATTCCAAAACATTTCCACCTATTCTAGCCATTGATTGCAGCTTCCTAATAAGTCTCCCATGTGGAACAGTGTCAAACGCTTTCTGGAAGTCTAGGAATATGCAATCTGTCCAGCCCTCTCTTTCCTGTAAGATTTGGCTTACCTCATCATAAAATTCTAATAAGTTTGTTACTGTTGATCTACCTTCTGAAGCCATGTTGCCTCACTGACAAAAAGTTGAAGGATTCCAAGTGAAGAGAGATATGTTTCCTTAGTAGTTTCTCCATAACTTTGCAAACTATGCTGGTCAAGGAAACTGGTCTATAGTTCAGAGCCGTATCCCTCCTTCCCTTTTTGAAGATAGGTATCACATTTGCTTGTTTCCAGCATCTTGGAATCTCCCCTGACTCCAGTGACTTTTTAAATATGATACTTAGTGCCACTGATATTGAGTTTGCGCATTTTTTAAGCACATGAGGGGATATGTCATCAGGACCTGTAGCTTTATGAACATCTAAATCCATCAGCGCTTTGCATACCTCTGTGGCTGTAAGGTTGATGTTCTCTAATACCTGCCCTTGAGCTTCTATCACTGCAATCTGAGGGGGTGGGGTATTTTCTACTGTAAATACTGACTGAAACTCCTTCTTCAATTCTTTGCAGATCTCTTCATCCGTCTCAGTGATGCTTCCATCCGCTCTCTTTAGCCTTAAAACCTGTTCTTTTACCTTCAGTTTTCCTCTGATAAAGCTGTGGAAAAGCTTGGGATTTTCTTTAGCCTTCCTGGTGATGTCCATCTCATAGTCTCTCTCTGCCTCTCTCCTTTTACTTAGGTCCAATACCTTTTCCAGCATTTGTCTCTCCACTCCTTAGCTCTTTTACACCCATTATCGAACCATTTCTCTCTGGCATGAATTACACCTACTTTGGTGACAGGTATGCAGCAATCTACTATCTTCCCATATTTCTCACAAAAGATGTCATACATTTCTTGTACAGATTTGTTGTAAAATAAGGTTCTCCAGTCAAGAACTGCAAAAAGCTCATTCATTTTGATGTAATCTCCTTTCGGATAGTTCCTCCTCATGTCCTCAGTGCCTCTACTCTCAGGAAGAATATCTTCAATGATATATTCCATCAACAACACACAGTGGTCACTCTTTCCAATTGGTGGTACATACTCAATTTTTTCAATATCCAACACATTATCTGTGAACACTAGATCAAGTAGTGATGGCTCATCCCCACCCCTGGCCCTTGTTGGTTCCATTACATGTTGGTGTAGGAAATTCCCTCGTACGCAATCTAGGAATCTTGCCCCGAATGAGTCCTCACCACTGTGTGGGTCAAGATTTATCCAATCTATCTCTTTATGAGTAAAGTCTCCCATAATCAAAATCCTATATTTTTTTTCCCGTGCCATGTTACCAACTGAGTTTATGACTTCAATAGTACCTATATGACTTTCCTCATAAACTTCAAGCCTATTTTGGTTCCTTGGTGGGTTGTATACAACAGTTATTATAATGCTCTCTGACTCTGTATTTATGCGAGCAACAAGAAATTCCTTGAACTCACTTTCTATAGCCAAGTTTATTTATTCAACTTGAATCCTTTCACTTATGAGCAGTGCTATCCCTCCACCAGTCCTCTCAGATCTTTCAACCCTTAGTATTCTGAAGCTCTTAGGAAAAATTGTGACACTGTTTATGTCCTCACTCAATTTAGTCTCTGTAATTGCTACTATATCTGCCTTACTGTTGTGAATCCTATCTTTTAATTCTACTGCCTTACCAGCTAATCCATCAGCATTTGTGTATAACAATCTAAATGAGGTCCCATCCCCTGATCTTCTGTCATTATCTTCTTTATCTCCCCTTTGTCTGGAAGAACTCTGTAATGAAAATTTTTCTTCTCTTCTTCATTTCTTTCATCATTTAACCTTCTTGCCTCTTGCAACAAGTTTTTGATCTTTCCCATCTCTTCCTGTGTTCTGTATCGTCTAATGAACACTTCTTTGAATTCTTGAAGGTCTTTTAGACTTTTTTTTCTCAACAATATATCCCTACATGTTTCCCCTCTCTCAAAGGTTACTTTTGTTGGACTCGGCTTTCCTTCCCTCGAATATTTACCTAGTTGGTGTATGTTTACAATATCCTCAGTACCACATACTACTCCAAGCTTTCTTATCAGGTCTACAACCCTAGCTTTATTTTCTTCAAGTCTCCCCTGCCATGTTGGCTCCTGGGATTCGCTTATGCCTGAGATTACCACTGTCTTCTCCTTATCAAGTGCCTGTCTGATGAGTGGGTTTGCCCTTTCCATCACAACGTCTTTCATTTTTTCGATTACTGTCTCTTTATAGTCAACTGTTTGTATGTTTTCCAGTGCCACCACCTTTACAGCCTCTTTTACTGCCACATTCCCCTTTAGTGCATCAGCAAAGGAAGTTTTCATGGCATCATTTTCCATATTCAGCTCCTGGAACTCTTTTCTGAACTGTTCAATGTTTTCCTTAATCTGGACATTCCAAGCAGCAATCTCGTCTCTCTCAGAAGAGCGCAGTGAACTAACATCTAATTCCTTTAGGTTGTCATTCAGCTGTTTGTTTTTATCTTCTTGTTTAGAAATTCTAGATTCTAGTTGACTCTTTTCCCCTTCCAGCTTCTTTATTCTTTTTTCTAGTTCCTTTCTCTCCTGCCCTTGTGCTTTATTTGCTTCCTCCAAAGATCTTATTTGCTCTCTGAGTGTTTCATTCTCTTTCATTTCTCCATCCATATTCCGAACTTTTTCATCAAGGCTTATAACCATTGCCTCTAAA
Source organism: Halocaridina rubra (assembly GCA_037179515.1). NCBI lineage: Eukaryota > Metazoa > Arthropoda > Malacostraca > Decapoda > Atyidae > Halocaridina > Halocaridina rubra. The sequence continues at coordinate 245,257 of JAXCGZ010007547.1, read as the reverse complement.
TTCTTGATTTTCTGTTTAAGTCTCCTAATGGCTACCCCTCCTACAAGAAGAGAGAGAGGAAAAAAAAGAGAAAAACTTTTATTTAAGCTTCACACAGAATTTTTATATCTCCATATAAGTGCTATTTAGTGACTCAATTTATCTCATTTCTGGTAACACACATTATGTATGTATGTATGTATGTATGTATGTATGTATGTATGTATGTATGTATGTATGTATGTATTTGTATATATATGTATGTGTAATAACCTAATAGGGCCTACGGGAGAGAACCATATGATCATTACTCCCTATCTCTTGGTCGGTTAAATATTTATACTCAATGATACTATTCGTATTTTTCGTTAAAAATATGAATGCATTTAGCATTAACTACTTCCTCACTTAACGAATTCTAATCATCAAGTAATCTTACACTAAAAGAGTACTTCCTTACATATTGCAAAGAAGTTTTCTTATGAAGCTTTAAACTAGGATCTCTACTTCTAGAGCCAGCTATATTATAATATTGATCCTTATTCACTCTGACAAAACCATGAAGGAATTTAAAATCCTTCACCATATCCCCTCATTCCTCTAGCTTTGAATGATGGTAAGTCTAATTCTCTCAAGCTCTCCTCATAATTGAGATCGTGTATTTCTGATACCAGTTAAGTGGCATGTCTTTGAACTTATTTCAGCTTATCATTTGCTTTTTTCAAGGGCGTATTCCAAAGGGTGCTTCATATTCAAGCTTTGGCCTATCAATTATATGAATATTTTTGAACATATCCTTGTCTATGTGTCTGAAGGCTACCCTTACATTTGCTAAGAAAACATGTATAGCCCTTACTATGTTGTCTTGTACTTGTACCTATTCTCATCATATTACAATTTGAAGCATTGAATTTTATTCGCTGCTCTTCTGATCACCGATGCACACTATTCTGGTCTTCCTGAAGTCCTCAACTTTTATTCTCGACAATGGCTTTATTCACAATCTTGCATCGTCTGCAAGCATATTAAAAATGTATTTACAGAATCCGGAAGTTATTTACATATACAACTAACAAAAATGGAAATAAAGCTGAACACTATTAAACTCAATTGCTAACACTTCTTCATTAGACACTCATTGTTCTTCATGAAGTCCTCTACCAATTTCCTCGACTTTTGCTTATTCACAAACATGCATCACCTTCACCCATATTCGAAAGTAAATTTACAAACTGGTAGATCATTTACATGTACAGTTAACAAAATTGGTCCTAAGGCTAAACCCATTTACCTCCATATCAAACACTTCTTCATCAGCCACTAAGTGTTCTTACTGAAGTCCTTTATTATTATTCTCGACTTTTGCTTTCTTTACAATCATGCATCAATTGCAAACATACTAAAAAATGCATTTACAAACTCTGGTAGGTCATTTATATATACAAGTAACAAAAATGACACTAAAACTGGACCCTATTGTACTTCATTACTAAAACTTCTCCATCAGACAGTGTTCATCCTGAAGTCCTCTACGAATTTTCTGAACTTTTGCTCTCTTCACAATCTTGCGTCATCTGCATACATATTCAAGAATGTGTTTACGGACTCTGGCAGGTAATTTACATATACAAGAAACAAAAATGGCCCTAAAACTGAAGCCTATTGAATTCCATTATAAACACCTCTCCATCAGAACGTGAGTATTATTCCTGAAGTGCTCTATCAGTATTCTTAGCTTTTGCTGTTGTCACAAACTTGCATCATATGCAAACATATTACAAAAAGCATTTACAGACTCCGGTACGTCAATTACATATGCAAGTAACAAAAATGGCCTTAAAACTGACCCCTGTTGATCTCCAGTACTAACAGTTCTCCATCAGACACTGAGTGTTTTTCCAGAAATCCACCTGCCATTATTATAAACTTTTGCTTTCTTCACAATCTTTCATCATCTGGAAATATATTAAAAAATGCATTTCAAGACTCAGGTTGGTCATTTTCATATAAAAGTAACAAAAATGGTCCTAATACTGAAGCCTGTTCCTTTTTTACGTCACGGGCTCCCTTTTCTACTAAGGGCTGGGAAGATTGCCTTCTTGCGAAGGACTTGTTTTGGCAGATGTAATCCTTACCCTGAGTGTATGCCCTTGCTAACCTCAGACCGTGACGGCTCGCGAACCCTCGACCTGACGCCTCAGAGTCGCGGACGCTACCGCTTGAGCCACGGTGACTACTCCTAATATTGGAGCCTATTAACCTCCATTATTAACACTTCTCAATCAGACACTGAGTATTTTTCCTGAAGTGCTCTACCATTATTCTCAACATTTGCTTTTTTACAATAAAAATCATCTACAAACATAGTCAAAAATGCATTTAGAGACTCCGGTATGTCATTTACGTATACAAGTAAAAAAAATGTACCTAAAACTGAACTCCATTACTAACACTTGTCCATCAGACATTGAGAGTTCTTCCTGAAGTCCTCTACCATTATTCACACCTTTTGCTTTATTCACAATCTTGCATCATCTGCAGACATATTCAAAAATACATTTACACGCCCCTGAAGGGTTTTTACATATACAACTACCAATAATGGAAATAAAACTGAACTATATTGAACTCCATTACTAACACCTCTCCATCAGACACTGAGTGTTTTTCCTGAATTCCTCTACCAGTTTCTTCAACTTTTGCATTCTCCAGAAACTTGCATCATCTGCTAAAATATTCGAAAATGTATTTACAGACTCTGGTAGATCATTTAAATATGCAGTTAACAAAAATGGCCCTAAAACTAAGCCCTATTGACAACCATTACTAACACTTCTCCATCAGACACCGAGTGTTCTTCCTGAAGTCCTTTATCATTATTCTCGACTTTCGCTTTCTTCACAATCATGCATCATTTGAAAACATATTAAAAAATTCATTTACAAACTCTGGTATGTCATTTACATATACAAGTAACAAAAATGGGAACTAAAACTGAAATCTATTGAACTTCATTACAAAGACTTTTCCATTAGAGACTGAGTGTTCTACTTGAATTCCTCTACCATTATTCTCGGCTTTCTTCATAATCTTGCATCAACCACAACATATTCAATAATGTTTTTCTAGACTCCGGTTGGTCATTTACACATGCAATTAAGAAAAATGACGCTAAAACTGAACCCTGCTGAACTCCATTACTAATACTTCTTCATAAGACACCAAGTTTTCTTCCTGACGTCCTCTAACAGTTTTCTCGATGTTTTGCTTTCTTCACAATCTTGCGTCATCTGCAATCATATGCAAATATGTGCTTACAGACTCTGGTTTATCAATTTACGTATGCAAGTAACAAAAATGGCCCTAAAACTAAACCCCATTAAACTCCATTACAAACACTTCTCCATCAGATGTTCCTCCTGGAGTCCTCTACCATTATTCTTGACTTTTACTTTCTTCACAATCTTGCATCACCGGCAAACATATTCGAAAACTCATTTGCAGACTCCGGTAGGTCATTTACATATACAATTAAAAAAAATGGCCCTAGAACTGAACCCCATTGAACTTCATTACTAATACTTCTCCATTACACACTGATTGTTCTACATGAATTCCTTTACCATTATTCTCGACTTTTGCTTTCTTCACAATTTTGCATTATTTGTAAACATATTAAAAAATGTATTGACGGACTCTGGTAGGTCATTTACATATTCAAATAACAAAAATGGCACTAAAAGTGGACCCTATTGAACTTCATTACCAACACTTCTCCATCAGAAAGTGTTCTTCCTGAAGTCCTCTACGAGTTTTCTCAACATTTGCTCTCTTCATAATCTTGCGTCATCTGCATACATATTCAAGAATGTATTTACGGACTCTGATTGGTAATTTACATATACAAGAAACAAAATTGGCCCCAAAAGTGAACCCTATTAAACTCCATTATAAACACTTCTCCATCAGATCCTGAGTTTTATTCCCGAAGTGCTCTACCATTATTCTTGACTTTTGCTTTTGTCACAAACTTGCATCATATGCAAACATATTACAAAAAGCATTTACAGACTCCGGCAGGGCAATTACATATAAAAGTAACAAAAATGACCCTAGACCTTACCCCTATTGATCTCCATTACTAACACTTCTCCACTTGACACTGAGTGTTTTTCCAGAAGTCCACCTGCCATTTTTCTCAACTTTTGTTTTCTTCACAATCTTTTATCATCTGCAATTATATTAAAAATGCATTTAAAGACTCCAGTATGTCATTTACATATACAAGTAACAAAAATTATCATAATACTGAAGCCTATTAACCTCCATTGTTAACACTTCTCCATCAGACTGAGTATTTTTCCTGAAGTGCTCTACCATTATTCTCGACATTTGCTTTTTTACAAGCATGAGTCATCTACAAGCATATTTAAAAATGCATTTAGAGACTCCGGTATGTCATTTACGTATACAAGTAAGAAAAATGGACCTAAAACTGAACCCTATTGAACTCCATTACTAACAATTCTCCCATAGACACTGAGTGTTCTTCCTGAAGTCCTCTACCAGTTTCCTCGACATTTTGCTTACTTCACAATCTTGCGTCATCTGCAAAAATATTCAAAAATACAATTGCACAGTATTGAAGGTTTTTACATATTCAACTAACTAAAATGGAAATCAAACTGAACCATATTGAACTCCATTACTAACACCCCTCCATCAGACACTGAGTGTTCTTCCTGAAGTCCCCTACCATTTTCCTTAACTTTTGCAATCTCCACAATCTTGCATCATCTGCTAAAATATTCGAAAATGTATTTACAGACTCTGGTAGATCATTTATATATACAGTTAACAAAAATGGTCCTAAAACTAAGGCCTATTGACAACCATTACTAAAAGTTCTCCATCAGACACCGAGTGTTTTTCCTGGAGTCCTTTATCATTATTCTCGACTTTTTCTTTCTTCACAATCATGCATCATTTGCAAACATACTAAAAATGCATTTACAAACTCTGGTAGGTCATTTTCATATACAAGTAACAAAAATGGGAACTAAAATTGAAACTTCTTGAACTTCATTACAAGCACTTTTCCATTAGAGATTGAGTGTTCTACCTGAATTCCTCTACCATTATTCTCGACTTTTGCTTTATTCATAATCTTGCATCAACCGCAAACATATTCAAAAAATGTTTTTCTAGACTCCGATTGGTCATTTACATATGCAAGTAAGAAAAGTGGCGCTAAAACTGAACCCTACTAAACTGCATTACTAACACTTCTCCCAAACACACTGAGTGTTCTTCCTGAAGTCCTCTACCAGTTTTCTCGACATTTTGCTTACGTCTTAATCTTGCGTCATCTGCAAACATATTCAAAATTGTGCTAGCAGGGTCTTGTTTATTAATTTACATATACGAGTAACAAAAATAGTAGTCACCGTGGCTCAAGCGGTAGCGTCCGCGACTCTGAGGCATCAGGTCGAGGGTTCACACCCCGTCATGGTTTGAGGTTAGTAAGGGCATGCATTCAGGGTAATGATTACATCTGCTAAAACAAGTCCTTCACAAGAAAACAACCGTCCTAGCCCTTAGTAGAAAAGGGAGTCCTTGACGTAAAAAAGGAGCAAAATACAAGTAACAAAAATAGTCCTAAAACTGAACCCTCTTGAATTCCATTATAAACACTTCTCCATCAGATCCTGAGTGTTATTCCTGAAGTGCTCTACCATTATTCTTGACTTTTGCTTTTGTAACAAACTTGCATCATATGCAAACATATTACAAAAAGGCACTTACAGACTCCGGCAGGACAATTACATATATAAGCAACAAAAATTGCCCTAAAACTGACCCCTATTGATCTCCATTACTAACACTTCTCCATCTGACACTGAGTGTTTTTCCAGAAGTCCACTTGCCATTTTTTTCAACTTTTGTTTTCTTCACAATCTTTTATCATCTGCAATTATATTAAAAATGCATTTAAAGACTCTGGTAGGTCATCTACATATACAAATAACAAAAATGATCCTAAAACGGAAGTCAATTAACCTCCATTATTAACACTTCTCCATCGGACACTGAGTATTTTTCCTGAAGTGCTCTACCATTATTCTCGACATTCACTTTCTTTACAATCATGAATCATCTACAAACATATTAAAAAATGCATTTAGAGACTCCGATATGTCAATTACGTATACAAGTAACAAAATGGACCTAAAACTGAACCCTATTGAGGTCCATTACTAACACTTCTCCCAAACTTACTGAGTGTTCTTCCTGAAGTCCTCTACCAGTTTTCTCGACATTTTGCTTACTTCACAATCTTGCGTCACCTGCAAACATATTCAAAAATACATTTGCACACTCCTGAAGGTTTTTTACATATACAACTAACAAAAACGGGAATGAAACTGAACCATATTGAACTCCATGACTAACACCTATCCATCAGACACTGAGTGTTCTTACTGAAATCCCCTACCATTTTCCTCAACTTTAGCATGCTCCACAAACTTGCATCATCTGCTAAAATATTCGAAAATATATTTACAGACACTGGTAGATAATTTACATATACAGTTAACAAAAATGGTTGGACATTGACAACCAGTACTAACAGTTCTCCATCAGACACCGAGTGTTCTTCCTGAAGTCCTTTATCATTATACTCGACTTCTGCTTTCTTCACAATCATGCATCATTTGCAAACATACTAAAAAATGCATTCACAAACTCTGGTAGGTCATTTACATATACAAGTAACAAAAATGGGAACTAAAACTGAAACCTATCTAACTTTATTACAAGCACTTTTCCATTAGAGATTGAGTGTTCTACCTGAATTCCTCTACCATTATTCTCGACTTTTGCTTTCTTCATAATCTTGCATCAACCGCAAACATATTCAAAAATGTTTTTCTAGACTCCATTACTAACATTTCTCACAAAGACACTGAGCGTTCTTCCAGAAGTCCTCTACCAGTTTTCTCGACATTTTGCTTACTTCACAATCTGGCATCATCTGCAAACATATTCAAAATTGTACTAACAGAGTCTTGCTTTTTAATTTATATATACCAGTAACAGAATATGGCCCTAAAACTGAACCCTATTCAACTCAGTTATAAATATTTCCCCATCAGATGCTGAGTGTTCTTCCTGGAGTCCTTTTCCATTATTTTTGACTTTTGCTTTCTTCTCAATCTTGCATCATCTGCAAACATATAAAAAAACGCATTTGCAAACTCCGGTAGGTCATTTACATATACAATTAAGAAAAATGGCCCTAAAACTGTACCCTAATGAACTTCATTACTAATACTTCTCTATTACATACTTATTGTTCTACCAGAATTCCTCTACCATTATTCTCGACTTTTGCTTTCTTCACAATTTTGCATTATTTGTAAACATAAAAAATGCTTTTACAGACTCTGCGGGTCATTTAAATATACATTTAACAAATTTGGCCCTTAAGCTGAACCTTATTGAACACCATTACTAACACTTCTCCATCAGACACTGAGTGTTCTTCCTAAGTACCTGTTCCATTATTCTCGACTTTTGCTTTCTTCACAATTTTGCATCATCTACAAACATATTCAAAAATGTATTTACAGACTTTGGTAGGTCATTTTCATATGGAAGTAAGAAAAATGGCTATAAACTGAATCCAATTGAAATCCATTACTAACACTCCTCCAGCAGACACTGAGTGCTCTTCTAGAAGTCCTTACCATTATTCTCGACTTTTGATTTCTTCACAATCATGCATCATATGCAAATATTTTAAAAAATGCATTTACAGAGTCCGATAGGTCATTTACGCTTACAAGTAGCAAAAATGGCCCTAAAGCTGAAACCTATTGAGCTCCATTACTAACATTTCTCCATCAGACACTGAGTGTTCTTTCTGAAGTCCTCCACCATTATTCTCGACTTGCTTTTTTCACAATCTTGAATCATCTGCAAATATATTCAAAAATTCATTTACAGACTTTGGTAGGTCATTTATATGTACAATGAAAAAAAATGGCCTTAAAGCCGAACCCTATTAAACTCCATTACTAACACTTCTCCATCAGACACTGAGAGCTCTTCCAGAAGTGCTCTACCATATTCCTCGACATTTGCATATTCAAAAATGTATTTACAGGTAGATAATTTACATATGCAAGTAAAAAAAATCGTCCTAAAGCTGAACCCTATTGAGCTTCATTGATAACAATTCTTCATTAGAGACTGAGTGCTCTACTTGACTTCCTCTACCATAATTCCCGACTCTTGCTTTCCTCACTGTCTTGCATTATATGCAATATTGACAGACTCCGGTAGGTCATTTACATATCTAAGTAAGAAAAGTGGCCCTAAAATTGAAATTTATTGAACTCCATTACTAACTCTTCTCCATCAGACACTGCTTGTTCTTTCTGAAGTTTTCTATCATTATTCTCGGCTTTTGCTTTCTTCACAGTCCTGCATCATCAGCAAACATTTTCAAAAATGCATTTAGGGACTCTGGTAGGACATTTACTTATACAAGTAACAAAAAAGACCGTAAAACTGAACCCTTTTGAACTCCATTCCAAACGCTTCTCCATCATACACTGAGTGTTCTTCCTGAAGTGCCCTGACATTTTTTTCAACTTTTGGTCCTTCACAATCTTCCATAATCTGGAAACATATTAAAAAATGCATTTACCGACTCCGGTTGGTCATTTACATATACAAATAATAAAAATGGCCCTAAAACTGAACACTATTGAACTCCATTACAGACAATTCACCATCAGACACTGAGTGTTTTTCCTGAATTCCTCTACCATTATTCTCACCTTTTGCTTTCTTCACAATCTTGCATTATCTGCAAACATATTAAAAAATGCATTTATGGACTCTGGTAGGCCATTTACGTATACAAGTAACAAAAATGGCCATAAACTGAACCCTATTGAACTCTATTACTAAAGTGCTCTACCATTATGCATGAGTTTTACTTTCTTCACAATTTTGCATCATTTGCAATCATATTCAAATATGCATTTACAGACTCCGGAAGGTTACTTACATATAAAAAAATGGAAATAAAACTGATCTCTTTTGAACGCCATTACTAACAATTCTTCATCAGACACTTAATGTTTTTCCTGGTCGCCTACCGTAATTCTAGACTTTTGCTTTCTTCACAATCTTCCATCATCTGCAAACATATATATAAATACCTTTATAGACTCTGGTAGGTAATTTACATATTCAAGTAACAAAAATGGCCCTGAAGCTAAATCATATTGACCTCTATTACAAACACTTCTCCATCAGACACTGAGTGTTCGGTCTGGAGTCCTCTACCATTATTCTTGACTTTTGCTTTCTTCATAAGCTTGCATCATCTGAAAATATATTCAAAAGTGCATATACAGATTCCAGTAGGTCATCTACATATACAATTAGCAAACATGCCATATTGAACTCCATTACCAACACTTCTCCATCAGACACTGAGTGCTCTTCTTGAAATCGTCTACCATTATTCTCGTCTTTTGCTTTTTCCACAATCTTGAATCATCTGCAAATATATTCAAAAATTCATTTACAGACTATTTAAGGTCATTTATGTGTACAAGTATAAAAAATGGCCTTAAAACCGAACTCTATTGAACTCCATTACTAACACTTCTCCATCAGACACTAAGAGCTCTTCCAGAAGTCCTCTACCAATTTCCTCGACATTTGCTTATTCAAAAATGTATTTACAGGTAGATCATTTACATATACAAGTAAAAAAAGTCGTCCTAAAACTGAACCCTATTGAGTTTCATTACTAACAGTTCTTCATTAGAGACTGAGTGTTCTACCTGACATCCTCTACCATAATTCCCGACTCTTTATTTCTTCACAATCTTGCATTATATGCAATATTTACAGACTCCGGTAGGTCATTTACATATCTAAGTAACAAATATGGCCCTAAAATTGAAATTTATTGAACTCCATTACTAACTCTTCTCCATCAGACAATGTTTGTTCTTTCTGAAGTTCTCTACCATTATTCTCGGCTTTTGCTTTCTTCACAGTCCTGCATCATCAACAAACTTATTCAAAAATGCATTTAGGGACACTGGTAGGTCATTTACATATATAAGTAACAAAAATGACCGTATAACTGGACCCTATTGAACTCCATTCCAAACGATTCTCCATCAGACACAGAGTGTTCTTCCTTAAGTGCCCTAACATTTTTTTTCAGCTTTTACTTCCTTCACAATCTTCCATAATCTGGAAACATTAAAATATGCATTTACCGACTCCGGTTGGTCATTTACATATACAAATAACAAAAATGGCCCTAAAACTGAAAACTATTGAACTCCGATACAGACAATTCACCATCAGACACTGAGTGTTTTTCCTGAATTCCTCTACCATTATTCTCACCTTTTGCTTTCTTCTCAATCTTGCATTATCTTCAAACATATTAAAAAATGCATTTATGGACTCTGGTAGGCCATTTACATATACAAGTAACAAAAATGGCCATAAACTGAACCCTATTGAACTCCATTACTAAAGTGCTCTACCATTATGCATGATTTTTACTTTCTTCACAATCTTGCATCATTTGCAAATATATTCAAATATGCATTTACAGACTCCGGAAGGTTATTTACATATACAAAAATGGAAATAAAACTGATCTCTTTTGAACGCCAATACTAACAATTCTTCATCAGACACTTAATGTTTTTCCTGGTCGTCGACCATAATTCTAGACTTTTGCTTTCTTCACAATCTTCCATCGTCTGCAAACATATATAAAAATACATTTATAGACTCTGGTAGGTCATTTACATATTCAAGTAACAAAAATGGCCCTAAAGCTAAATCGTATTGACCTCTATTACAAACACTTCTCCATCAGACACTGAGTGTTCTGTCTGGAGTCCTCTACCATTATTCTTGACTTTTGCTTTCTTCACAATCTTGCATCATCTGGAAACATATTCAAAAGCGCATATACAGACTCCTGTAGGTCATCTACATATACAATTATCAAATATGGCCCTAAAACTGACCCATATTGAACTCCATTACCAACACTTCTCCATCAGACACTGAGTGTTCTTCTTGAAATCGTCTACCATTATTCTTGTCTTTTGCTTTTTCTACAATCTTGAATCATCTGCAAATATATTCAAAAATTCATTTACAGACTTTGGTAGGTCATTTATATGTACAAGTATCAAAAATGGCCTTAAAACCGAACCCTATTGAACTCCATTTCTAACACTTCTCCATCAGACACTAAGAGCTCTTCCAGAAGTCCTCTACCAATTTCCTCGACATTTGCTTATTCAAAAATGTATTTACAGGTAGATCATTTACATATACAAGTAAAAAAATCGTCCTAAAACTGAACCCTATTGAGCTTCATTACTAACAATTCTTCATTAGAGACTGAGTGTTCTACCTGACATCCTCTACCATAATTCCCGACTCTTTATTTCTTCACAATCTTGCATTATATACAGTATTTACAGACTCCGGTAGGTCATTTACATATCTAAGTAACAAATATGGCCCTAAAATTGAAATTTATTGAACTCCATTACTAACTCTTCTCCATCAGACACTGCTTGTTCCTTTTGAAGTTCTCTATCATTATTCTCGGCTTTTGCTTTCTTCACAGTCCTGCATCATCTACAAACATATTTAAATATGAATTTATGGGCTCTGGTAAGTCATTTTCATATACAAGTAACAAAAATGACCGTAAAACTGAACCCTATTGAACTCCATTCCAAGCGATTCTCCATCAGACACCGGGTGTTCTTCTTGAAGTGGCCTGACAATTTTTTCAGTTTTTGCTTCCTTCACAATCTTCCATAATCTTGAAACATTTTAAAAATGCATTTACCGACTCCGGAAGGTCATTTACATTTACAAATAACAAAAATGGCCCTAAAACTGAACACTATTGAACTCCATTACAGACAATTCACCATCAGACACTGAGTGTTTTTCCTGAATTCCTCTACCATTATTCTCACCTTTTGCTTTCTTCACAATCTTGCATTATCTGCAAACATATTAAAAAATGCATTTATGGACTCTGGTAGGCCATTTACATATACAAGTAACAAAATTGGCCATAAACTGAACCCTATTGAACTCCATTACTAAAGTGCTCTACCATTATGCATGATTTTTACTTTCTTCACAATTTTGCATCATTTGCAAACATATTCAAATATGCATTTACAGACTCCGGAAGGTTATTTACATATACAAAAATGGAAATAAAACTGATCTCTTTTGAACGCCAATACTAACAATTCTTCATCAGACACTTAATGTTTTTCCTGGTCGTCTACCATAATTCTAGACTTTTGCTTTCTTCACAATCTTCCATCATCTGCAAACATATATAAAAATACATTTATAGACTCTGGTAGGTAATTTACATATTCAAGTAACAAAAATGGCCCCGAAGCTAAATCCTATTGACCTCTATTACAAACACTTCTCCATCAGACACTGAGTGTTCTGCCTGGAGTCCTCTACCAATATTCTTGACTTTTGCTTTCTTCACAATCTTCCATCATCTGGAAACATATTCAAAAGCGCATATACAGATTCCAGTAGGTATCTACATATACAATTAGCAGATACGGCCCTAAAACTGAACCATATTGAACTCCATTACCAACACTTCTCCATCAGACACTGAGTGCTCTTCTTGAAATCGTCTACCATTATTCTTGTCTTTTGCTTTTTCCACAATCTTGAATCATCTGCAAATATATTCAAAAATTCATTTACAGACTTTGGTAGGTCATTTATATGTACAAGTATAAAAAATGGCCTTAAAACCGAACTCTATTGAACTCCATTACTAACACTTCTCCATCAGACACTAAGAGCTCTTCCAGAAGTGCTCTACCAATTTCCTCGATATTTGCTTACTCATAAATGTATTTACAGGTAGATCATTTACATATACAAGTAAAAAATATCATCCTAAAACTGAACCCTATTGAGGTTTATTACTAACAATTCTTCATTAGAGACTGAGTGTTCTACCTGACATCCTCTACCATAATTCCCGACTCTTTATTTCTTCACAATCTTGCATTATATGCAATATTTACAGACTCCGGTAGGTCATTTACATATCTAAGTAACAAATATGGCCCTAAAATTGAAATTTATTGATCTCCATTACTAAATCTTCTCCATCAGACACTGCTTGTTCTTTCTGAAGTTCTCTATCATTATTCTCGGCTTTTGCTTTCTTCACAGTCCTGCATCATCAACAAACATATTCAAAAATGCATTTAGGGACTCTGGTAGGTCATTTACATATACAAGTAACAAAAATGACTGTAAAACTGAACCCTATTGAACTCCATTCCAAACGATTCTCCATCAGATACCGAGTGTTCTTCCTGAAGTGCCCTAACATTTTTTTCAGTTTTTGCTTCCTTCACAATCTTCCATAATCTGGAAACATATTAAAAAATGCATTTACCGACTCCGGTTGGTCATTTACATATACAAATAAAAAAAATGGCCCTAAAACTGAACACTATTGAGCTCCATTACAGACAATTCACCATCAGACACTGAGTGCTTTTCCTGAATTCCTCTACCATTATTCTCATCTTTTGCTTTCTTCACAATCTAGCATTATCTGCAAACATATTAAAAAATGCATTTATGGACTCTGGTAGGTCATTTACATATACAAGTAACAAAAATGGCCATAAACTGAACCCGATTGAACTCCATTTCTAAAGTGTTTTACCATTATGCATGATATTTACTTTCTTCACAATCTTGCATCATTTGCAAACATGTTCAAATATGCGTTTACAGACTCCGGAAGGTTATTTACATATACAAAAATGGAAATAAAACTGATCTCCTTTGAGCGCCATTACTAAAAATTCTTCATCAGACAATGTTTTTCCTGGTCGCCTACCATAATTCTAGACTTTTGCTTTCTTCACAATCTTCCATCATCTGCAAACATATATAAAAATACATTTATAGACTCTGGTAGGTCATTTACATATTCAAGTAACAAAAATGGCCCCGAAGCTAAATCCTATTGACCTCTATTACAAACACTTCTCCATCAGACACTGAGTGTTCTGTCTGAAGTCCTCTACCATTATTCTTGAATTTTGCTTCCTTTGCAATCTTGCATCATCTGGAAACATATTCAAAAGCGCATATACAGACTCCTGTAGGTCATCTACACATACAATTAGCAAATATGGCCCTAAAACTGACCAATATTGAACTCCATTGCCAACACTTCTCCATCAGACAATGAGCGTTCTTCCTTAAGTCATCTACCATTACTCTCGTCTTTTGCTTTTTCCACAATCTTGAATCATCTGCAAATACATTCAAAAAATCATTTACAGAGTTTGGTAGGTCATTTATATGTACAAGTATAAAAAATGGCCTTAAAACCGAACCCTATTGAACTCCATTACTTACACCTCTCCATCAGACACTAAGAGCTCTTCCAGAAGTTCTCTACCAATTTCCTCGACATTTGCTTATTCAAAAATGTATTTAAAAGTAGATCATTTACATATACAAGTAAAAAAAATCGTCCTAAAACTGAACCCTATTGAGCTTCATTACTAACAATTCTTCATTAGAGACTGAGTGTTCTACCTGACATCCTCTACCATAATTCCCGACTCTTTATTTCTTCACAATCTTGCAGTATGTGCAATATTTACAGACTCCGGTAGATCATTTACATATCTAAGTAACAAATATGGCCCTAAAATTGAAATTTATTGAACTCCATTACTAACTCTTCTCCATCAGACAATGTTTGTTCTTTCTGAAGTTCTCTATCATTATTCTCGGCTTTTGCTTTCTTCACAGTCCTGCATCATCAACAAACATATTCAAAAATGCATTTAGGGACTCTGGTAGGTCATTTACATATACAAGTAACAAAAATGACCATAAAACTGAACCCTATTGAACTCCATTCCAAACGATCCTCCATCAGACACTGAGTGTTCTTCCTGAAGTGCCCTGACATTTTTTTCAGTTTTTACTTCCTTCACAATCTTCCATAATCTGGAAACAATTAAAAAATGCATTTACCGACTCCGGTTGGTCATTTACATATACTAATATAAAAAATGGCCCTAAAACTGAACATCATTGAACTCCATTACAGACAATTCACCATCAGACACTGAGTGTTTTTCCCGAATTCCTCTACCATTATTCTCACCTTTTGCTTTCTTCACAATCTAGCATTATCTGCAAACATATTAAAAAATGCATTTATGGACTCTGGTAGGCCATTTACATATACAAGTAACAAAAATGGCCAAAAACTGAACCCTATTGAGCTCCATTACTAAAGTGCTCTACCATTATGCATGATTTTTACTTTCTTTGCAATCTTGCATCATTTGCAAACATATTCAAATATGCATTTACAGACTCCGGAAGGTTATTTACATATACAAAAATGGAAATAAAACTGATCTCTTTTTAACGCCATTACTAACAATTCTTCATCAAACTTTTAATATTTTTCCTGGTCGTCTACCATAATTCTAGACTTTTGCTTTTTTCACAATCTTCCATCATTTGCAAACATATATAAAAATACATTTATAGACTCTGGTAGGTCATTTACATATTCAAGTAACAAAAATGGCCCTAAAGCTAAATCCTATTGACCTCTATTACAAACACTTCTCCATCAGACACTGAGTGTTCTGTCTGGAATCCTCTACCATTATTCTTGACTTTTGCCTTCTTCACAATCTTGATCATCTGGAAACATATTCAAAAGGGCATATACAGACTCCACTTCGTCATCTACATATGCAATTAACAAAAATGGCCCTAAAAGTGAACCATATTGAACTCCATTACTAACACTTCTCCATCAAACACTGAGTGTTTTTCTTGAAATCATCTACCATTATTCTCGACTTTAGCTTTTTTCACAATTTTGCATTATCTTCAGACATATCTAAAATCATATTTACAGACTCCTGTAGGTCATTTACATATACAAGTAACAAAAATGGCCCTAAAATTGAACCCTATTGAGCTCTATTACTATCACTTCTCCATCAGACACTGAGTGTTCTTAATGAAATGCTCTATATATTTCGGCTTTTGTTTTCTTCACAATCTAGCATCATCTGCAAACATATTCAAAAATGCATTTACCAACTCCGGTTGATCATTTACATATACAAATAATAAAAATTTATCTAACACTGAACCCTACTGAACTCCATTACAGACATTTCTCCATCAGATCCTGAGTGTTTTTATTGACTTCCCCTACCATTATTCTTGACTTTTGCTTTCTTCACAATCTTTCATCATCTGCAAACATATTTAAAAGTTCATTTAGGGAGTCTGGTTGGTCATTTACATATACAAGTAACAAAAATGGCCTTTAAACTGAACCGTATTGAACGCCTTTACTAGCAATCCTCATCAAACACTGAGGGTTCTTTCTGATGTACTTCATCATTATTCTCGACTATTGCTTTCTTCACAAGCATGTATCATCTGCAAACGTACTCAAAAGTGCATTTATAGACTCTGGTAGGTCACTTACATATACAAGTAAGAAAAATGGTGCGACAACCGAACCCTATGGAACTCCATTACTAATACTCCTCCATCAGACAATGAGTGTTCTTTTTGAAGAGCTCTATCATTATTCTCAACTATTGCTTTCTTCACAATCTTGCATCATCCGCAAACATATTTAAAAATGCCTTTGCAGACTCCATTAGGTTATTTACATATACAAGTAACAAAAATGGCCGTAAAGCAGAATCCTATTGAGCTCCATTACTAACACTTCTCCATTACACACTGAGTGTTCTTCCTGATGTTCTCTAACGTTATTCTTGACTTTTGTTTTCTTCACAGTCTTGCATAATTTGCAAATATATTAAAAAATGCATTTACAGGCTCCGGTTGGTCGTTTACATATATAAATAACAAAAAAGGGCCTAAAATTAAACGC
Source organism: Halocaridina rubra (assembly GCA_037179515.1). Lineage (NCBI taxonomy): Eukaryota > Metazoa > Arthropoda > Malacostraca > Decapoda > Atyidae > Halocaridina > Halocaridina rubra. The sequence goes on along the minus strand of JAXCGZ010007547.1, from coordinate 228,216 downwards.
AATTCAATTTCATTACAAAGAATTCTCCATCAGACACTGAGTGTTTTTCCTGAAGTCCTCTACCATTTTTCTCGACATTTGCTCACAGTTACTCACAGTCGATGTTCTGGAAGAGGCCTCTAAGCCTGTGTATCTAGGTCTCTATTATCAGTTGAATTTGTGGTAGTGATAGTGGTAGTGGGTGCAATTTGAAAAATTTTGTTGTACTGTATTTTAGCTTTATAGTTGCAATGTAATTCTTGTGCTCCCCATGCTTTATCAAGGTTTCTTTCAAATTTTGCTACTGACTCTGACTGTACTACATTTTGCGGTAACATGTTCCAGTTGTTGACTACTCAATGACAAAAAGAATTTTTTCTCTTTATTAATCTATACCTCTCCTTATATATCTTTCTGGAATGTCCTTTTGTTCTCCTGTCTTCCCCAAGTCTAAATATATCTTGACACACTTCTGGATCATTCACTCCTGATAGGATCTTGAATGTTTCTATCATGTCACAGCGTACTCTCCTGTATGCTAACGTAGGTAGTTTCATCTTTCTTAAACGATCTTGGTAGCACATATTCTTTACAGTTTGTACCTGTTTAGGCACTCTCCTTTGGATATTTTCTATGGCATCAATATCTTTCATGAGGTATAGTGACTATACCTGATATGCGTACTCCAAGTGTGGTCTAATAATGCAACATACAGCTGTTTGAAAATTTCCTCATCCAATGATACAAACGTCCTCCTTATAAGTCCGACTAGTGTATTTGCCTTAATAACTTTGTCAGCAATGTGTTCAAAAATATCAAGTTTATTATCAATAACGACCTCTATATCCTTTTCTGCTTCCACTTCAGGTATTATCTCCCCTAAATAATACTCTCCTTTACCCACCATGCTCGTCCCAATTCTCATGAATTTACTTTTCTTTGGGTGGAGCTTTAACAGCCATTTCTCGGACCATTCCTTCATACAATTTATATCCTCTTGCATATGTTACACATCGTTTTGAGTTTTTATCTTTCTATATAATTTTGAGTCATTCACATACATATACAATACACTGTCGTTTTTAAGTACTTCAGGGAGATCATTTATATATATTACAAACATTAGTGGTCCCAACACTCATCCCTTTGGTACTCCACTTAGCACATCTCGCCAATCAGTTCTAAGTCCGTTCACGATTACACACTGTCTTTTGTGTCCCAGAAAGGCCTCTATCCATCTCAGGTATTTGGATCCAACATTGCAACTTTTGGTTATCTCCAATAATTTTTTATGGGGAACCTTGTCAAAAGCCTTCATTAGATCAAAATAAGTAACATCTACTGCATCTCCCTCCTCTAATACTTGTGTCCACTTGTCAAGTATTTTTATTAGTTGAAGAACTGTTGACCGTACCGGTAGAAATCCAAATTTTTTTTACTGAAAAATTTATTTCCATTCATGTGCCTCATGAGTTCTTCGCTAATGATTAATTCCATTAACTTACGCACTATACTTGTGAGGCTAGCTGGCCTATAATTTCCTAGATTTTTACGATCTCCTTTTTTAAATATCGCTGTTATGTTTGCTACTCTCCAGTCTTCAGGTAATTCAGCTCTCTCATATAAATACTCAAAAATTATTTTTGATGGAGTTCCTAGTTCTTCACCTCCTTCCTTAAGTATCCTCGGATGTAGCCCATCTGGTCACGGTGACCTATTTCACTTTAATTTTTTAATGGCTAACTTTATTTTTGAAGCTGAAAATTCAGTTCTAGGTAACAACTATTACCACCTACAATCAACAAAATCTTACCCCACCTGCGGGCCACAAGGGAAGGTCTGCTCACCCTCAAGGGAGAACATCAAGGAAAAAAAGGTAACAACATTCCTTGTCTTATAGGAAGTTCAGGAACACCCTCTTCTTGCTCCTCAGTATATACCTTACTGAAATATTTGGCCAATACCTCAGCCTTTTCCCTTTCTGTTTTGTATGTATATTGATATCGCTATTGTCATTTGATATCTGTAAATCTGGGATACCAGATCTTCTAATCATTTTATCCTGCACATATTTCCAAAATATATTTGGATTTCCTTTAACATTTTTAGCTATAGACTTTCCCCTTCTCTTTACTTCTCTCCTTGTCTCGATTCTAACTTGATTCTTGAGCCTTTTATATATCCTTTCCACTGCCTGGAACTCTCTGTCTTCAGTATTTCTATGCATTCTCAAATGTTTTAAGCGGGTCCATAGCCGCTTTTATCTTTTAATCTTAGACCAAAGTTTTAGATTCATTGGCAATTCATTATTTGTCCTTTTTCTCATTAACTATTTGTCTTTCATATTTTTGGATGGGACATATTCATTTATCACTTCCTCCAACTTGGATTTAAATTTCTGCCATATTTCCTCTATATCCTCTCCATCCAAATATTCCTTCCAGTTCATATTCGATCTGTGTCTTAGCTTTTCATAATCTTCCTTTTCATAAAGGTAAATATTCTTGCAATAAGTTTTGGGTTCCACTTCAACATTACAATTAAAAGTTATCAAAGCATGATCTCTTCTCCCAACTGGGCTCTCTACTTTGATATCCTCTACAACTTCTTCAGTAGTAGAAAATATCAGATCTAAAATGCTCCCTCTTGACTCCCTTCTCTACCTTACAATTTCTCTAATATACTGGGCGAGGAAGCATTCCCTGACAGATCCAAGAAACTTAAGCACAGTACTGTTTCTTCCCTCTTTTGTTGCACAGTTTTCCCAGTTTATATTAGACATATTAAAGTCACCTATAAGTATCTTGTGCTCTGTTTGTTTATTGATTATTTCATATATTAATTGAATTAAGTTGTCATTTCCAATCATGGGCTTCAATAAATAGATGCAATTAGTACCGTTTTATCAGTGACTTTTAATTCAATACACAGATACTTATAGTAAGTCTGTTTCATAATTATATCTGTGAAAGATTAATCCTTCCTAACATATAATATTATACCCCTACCCCTCTCTTTATTAATTTTTTTTTTAAATATTTCATACCCATCTATACTATATTCAGCCAACATTCTTTCATATCTAAAATTTTTGGCTTAACCTCCTTCAGTGCAATAATACATGGTTTATCTTCATAATCCTCCAGTCTCAAGTTCAGTTCTCTTATCTTATCCTGAGAAAACACATCTACATTACTAAATATTACACTGAGTTTATTTACTCTACTATATTTTTGTTTTTCTAGTCAAGCTTGGTTGTTCCCTCCTTTTGTTTAGTCCTGTACCACCATCTGTTTCTATATTCTCTTCACAATCAATTTCTCTGGTGGGCCTCTCACCCTCTATATCCAGCTTCCCGATGTTTGCATCATCTGCAAACATATTCAAAAATGTATTTACAGTCTCTGGTACGTCATTTACACATACAAGTAACAAAAATGACCTTAAAACTGAACCGTTTTGAACTCCATTACAAACACTTCTCCATCAGACATTGAGTTTCATCCTGAAGTGCTCTAACATTATTTTCGAAATTTGCTTTCTTGACAATCTTGCATAATCTACAAACATATTCAAAATGCATTTACAGACACCGGTTGGTCATTTACATATACAAGAAACAAAAATTTCCCTAAACTGAAACCTCTTGAACTCCATTACTAACACTTCTCCATCAGACGCTGAGTGTTCTTACTGAAGTCCTCTACCAATATTGTCGACTTTTTCTTTCTTCACAATCTTGCATCATCTGCAAACATATTCAAAAATGCATTTAGAGATTATGGTAGGCTATTTTCATATACAGGTAAAATAAATGGACCTAAATTATAACTCTATTGAACTCCATAACTAACACGTTTCAATCAAACACTAGGTATTCTTTCTGAAGTCCTATGCCATTATTCTCGACTTTTGCTTTCTTCATAATATTGCATCATCTGCAAACATATCGAAAAGTGCATTTGCAGACTCAAATAGGTTATTTACATATACAAGTAACGAAAATAGCCCTAAAACTGAACTCTATTGAGCTTCATCACTAACTCTTTTCCATCTGACTCTGAGTGTTCTTCCTGAAGTCCTCTACCAATACTCTTCACTTTTGCTTTCTTCACAATCTTGCATCAGCTGCAAGCATATTATAAATCACATTTACAGACTCTGCTTGGACATTTACATATACAAGTAATAAAAATGGGTCTAAAGCTGAACTTTATTGAATCCTTTACTAATATTTCTCCATCAGATACTGAATGTTCTTTCTGAAGTCCTCCATCATTATTCTTGACTTTTGTTTTCTTCACAATCTTGCATCACCCGCAGACATATTCAAAAATGCATTTGTAGACTCTGGTAGGTCACTTATATATACAAGTAATAAAAATGTCCCTAAAACTGAACCCTATTGAGCTACATTAAAACATTTCTCCATCAGAAATTGAGTTTTCTTTTTCCCTAAAGTGATCTAACATCATTTTCGCCTTTTGCTCTCTTCACAATCTTACATAATCTGCTAACATATTAAAAATGCATTTACAGACTCAGGTTGGTTATGTACATATACAAACAACAAAAATGGCCCTAAAACTAAACCCTATTGAACTCCATTACTAACACTTCTCCATGAGACACTGAGTGTTTTTCCTGAAGTTCTATACCATTATTCTACACTCTTGCTTTCTTCACATTCTTGTATCATCTGCAAACATCTTCATAAACATATTTACAGATTCTGGTAGGTCATTTACATATGCAAGTAATAAATATGATCCAAAAACTGAACCCTACTGAGCCCCTTTACTATCGCTTCTCCATCAGACACTGAGTGTTCTTCCTGAAGTGTTCTACCAATATGCTCAAACTTTGCTTTCTTCACAATCTTGCATCATCTGCAAGCATATTAAAAAATGCATTTACAGAGTCCGGTAGGTCATTAACGCATACAAATATAAAAAATAGCCCTAAACTGATCGTTATTGAACTCCATTACAGACACTTCTCCATGAGACACTGAGTGTTTTTCCTGAAGTCCTCTACCATTATTCTCGACTTTCACTTTTTTTACAATGTTGCATCATCTTCAAACATATTCAAAAATACATTTACAGTATCCGGAAGGTCATTTACATATACATGAAACAATGATCTTCAAACACTTCCCCATCAGACATTGAGTGTTCTTTCTGAAGTCCTCTGCCATTATTGTCGACTTTTTCTTTCTTCATAATCTTGCATCATCTGCAAACATATTAAAAAATGCATTTACAGACTTTGGTAGGTCATTTTCATATACAAGTAACAAAAATGGTCCAAACACTAAACTCTATTGAACTCCATTAATAACACATCTCCATCAGACACTGAATGTTGTTTCTGAAGTCCTCTATCAGTATTGCTTTCTTCATAATCTTGCATCATCTGCAAACATATTCAACACCGCATTTACAGACTGCAGTACGTCATCTACATATACAAGCAAAAAAATTGGCCCTAAGACTGAAGTTAATTTAACTCCATTACTAACAATTATCCATCAGACAGTGAGTGTTCTTCCAGAAGCTCTTTATCATTACTCTTGACTTTTGATATCTTCACAATCATGCATCATCTGGAAACATATTCAAAAATACATTCACAGACCCCGGTAGGTCATTTCAAATGCAAGTAACAATAATGGCCGTAAAACTGTGTACAATTGAACTCCATTACTTACACTCCTCCATCAGACAATGAGTGTTCTTCCTAAAGTCCTGTACCATTACTCTCAACTTTTGTTTTCTTCACAATCTTGCATCATCTGCAGACATTTTCAAAAATGCATTTACAGACTCCTTTAGTTAATTTATATATACAAGTAACAAAAATGGCCTTAAAACTGAACCCTATTGAGCTCCATTACTAACAATTCTCTATCTGACATAGAGTTTTCTTCCTGAAGTCCTCTAGCATTATTCTCTGCTTTTGCTTTCTTCACAATCTTGCATCATCTGCAAACATATTTAAAATCACATTTACAGACTCCGGTAGCTAGTTTGCATACACAAGTAACAAAAAATGGCCCTAAAACTGAACCTTTTTGAACTCTATTACTAATACTTCTCTATCAGATACTGAGTGTTCTTTCTGAAGTGCTCTATCATTATTCTCGACTCTTGCATCCTTCACAATCTTGAATCATCTGCAAATATATTTAAAAATGCATTTGCAGACTCCGGTAGGTCATTTACATATACAAGTAACAAAAATGGCCCTAAAACTGAATCCCACTGAGCTCCATTACAAACACTTCTCCATCAGACACTTAGTTTTTTATGCTGAAGTGCTCTATCATTATTCTCGACTTTGGCTTTTTTCACAATCATGCATCATCTGCAGACATACTCAAAATTATATTTGTAGACTCTGGTTGATCATTTACGAATAAAAACAACAAAAATTGGTCAAAAATAGACCCTCTATAACTCCATTAGAGACACTTCTCCATCAGACACCGAGTTTTTTTTTCTGAAATCCTCTACCATTATTCTAGACTTTTGCTTTCTTCACAATTGCATCATCTGCAAACATATTTAAAAATGCATTTACCGACTCTGATAGGTCAGTTACATATACAAGTAAGAAAACTGGCCCTAAAACTGGACCCTATTGACCTCTATTACTAACAATCTCCATCAGACACTGAGTGTATTTCCTGAAGTCCTCTACCATTATTCTCGACTTTTGCTTTCTTCACAATCTTGCATCATCTGCATACATATTCAAAAATGCACTTACAGATTCTGGTTGGTCATATACATATACAAGTAACAAAAATGGCTTTAAAACCGAACATTATTGCGCTCCACTACAAATACTTCTGCATCATTCACTTAGTGTTCTTCCTGAAGTCCTTTACCATTATTCTCGAATTTTGCTTTCTTCACAATCTTGCATCACCTGCAAGCATATTCAAAAATGCGTTTACAGACTCCGGTAGGTCATTTACATATACAAGTAACAAAAATGGCCCTAAACCTCAACCCTCTTGAACTTCATTAGTAACACTTCTCCATCAGACATTGAAGGTTCTTCCTGAAGTCCTATATCATTATTCTCGACTTTTGTTTTCATCACAATCATGCATCATCTGCAAACATATTCAAAAATGCATTTACTGACTGCATTAGGTCATTTACATATAAAAGTAACAAAAATGGCTCTAAAACTGAACCCTATTGATCTCCATTACTAACATTTCTCCATCAGAGACTGAGTGTTCTTCCTGAAGTGCTCTAACATTATTCTCGACTTTCACTTTCTTCACAATCTTGCATCATCTGCAAACATATTGGAAAATGTATATTCAGAGTCCGATTAGTCATTTACTTATTGAAATAACAAAAAATGGCCCTAATACTAAGCTCTATTGAACTATATTACTAACACTTCTCCATCAGACACTGAGAGTTCTTCCTGAGGTCCTCTAGTATTATTCTCGACGTTTGCTTTCTTCACAATCATGCATCATCTGCAGACATACTCAAAAATGCATTTACATGCTCTGGTTGGTCATTTACATATACAAATAGCAAAAATGGCCGGGAAACTGAAACCTATTGAACTCCAATATTAACACTTCTCCATCAGACACTTCTAAAAAGGATTGAAACCCTTATTTGAAGGATCGAAGCATACTATTTGTGGTTGTCAAACCTAAATAATAGAAAACACCTCCTGAGTGGTTAATAGAAAACTCAACACTAGTAAAAGGGGTATTTTAGACACAACACTTCCTTCCCCCTTAAAAGATTTTTGAGTACACGTATGGGTATGTGCAAAATATATCTTGTCTTAATATCTATATTATCATAATATCATGCATGGTTACAAATCTAATTTCTTAGGAGCTATTCCCCTGGTTGCCCTATCAGGCAGTACCCTGCTTGCAACTGAAATCTTGGGAAAAGTAACTGCTAATTTGTCTGCTGAGAATGAAATCTATGTGTTCGTGGTTGTTCCATTGCATTTCTGGGATGAAGAGTTTGTTCAGTGTCAGCTTGATCTGCTGAGAGGCGGTGCCTCTTGTCAGAGCAAGAAGGCATTAGGTGATCAGTGTGTCTCTTCATTACATTCCCATTTACTCGAACATCATAATGCATATTCCCAACCTTTTGTGTAATTTCCCCAGGTATCCACTTGTCTGGTTTTGTGTATGATCGTATAAGTACTAGACATGAGGGTTGAATGTGTAGTATCTCCTTTTGGTGTTTTGATGGTGTCCAGCCTTTGTTCTGCTGATCACTAAGAAAATCAGGCAACATCAGACCTAATTTAGTCCTAATCCTCCTCCCCATCAACAAAACTGATGGTGCCATACCCGTAGTTGCATGCGGAGTAGTTAAAAAACGTAAGAAAAATTTACATATGCTAGTAGGAACAGTAGCATGCGAGGCTTGTCGACATTTCATATTATGCTTAAATGTCTGAAAAATTTTTTTAGCCACCCCATTTGTGGCAGGATGATATGGTGCAGAAAAGGTGTGTAGAATACCGTTTACATCCAAAAAATTTTTGAATTCCTGAGAAGAAAATTGAAGACCATTATTAGATACTATGCGCTCTGGTAGACCATGGACTACAAAAAGCGGCATTAGTGCTTTGATAGTGCAAAGTGAGGTAGTTGACAGCACTGGAATGATCTCTTGCCATTTATTGTAAGCATCGACAACAATTAAGTAAGAATATCCAAGGAATGGGCCAGCAAGATCAATGTGTAGCCGTTGCCAAGCATGTCTAGGATATTCCCAGGGGTGCAAACGTGCTGATTTGGGATTATTTTGATTGATGGAGCAAGTCGTACATTTCTGAACAGACATTTCAATGTCCATGTCCATTCCCAGCCACCACATGTAACTTCTATCTATTGCTTTAGATCTTACAATGCCCTGGTGATCCTCATGTAGATCAGTGAGTACCTGCTCCCTAAGCTGCTTAGGAACAACAACTGTGCCCCCACGTAATATGCACTCCTTTTCCGCACTAAGTTCAGACCATACTGCCACATATGGATTACATTCTTCCTTAGTCATTGTTGAATTTCAACCAGTAAATAAGTGCTGAAGTATCTTGGACAATATTTGATCCAGTTTTGTGCTTTTAGCTATATGTTTAGCTGTGATAGGTAAGTTGTAGCCGTCTAACAAAAAAATACTGACATCATGAACTGTAGGAGATTCATCTACGGGTAAGCGATATAGTGCGTCTGCATTTCCTATCTTGGTAGCAGACTTGTACTCTAATGTATAATTATAAGCAGCCAAAATGATAGCCCACCTTAGTAGTCGTGCAGTGACTAGAGTAGGTAAACCTGTTTTGGGACCTACAATGGCTAATAATGGTTTGTGTTCAGTGACTAACTTAAATTCCTTCCTGCCGTATAGGTATATATGGAATTTCTTCACAGCATACAATAGTGCAAGGCCTTCCTTTTCAATTTTGTGAATAGATTCTTTCTGCCTTATTCAACAATCTAGATGCATAAGCAATTGGCCTTTCTGTGCTGTTGGGCATGACTTGAGCTAAAATTGCACCTAAGCTTACCTGTGAGGCATCACACACTAGTTGCATTGGCAAGTCCATTCTGAAATGCATCGAGAACTTTGGAGAAGTTATTTCTGCTTTTATCTCCTCAAATGACTGCTGACAGTCCACTGACCAGTACCATGCTACGTCTTTGTTTAACAGTCGATATAGTGGTTCTGCTAGGGTAGCTAAGTCTTTTATGAGCACTCCGTAAAATGTCACAAGTCCTAAAAATGACTGTAGCTCCTTGACATTTTCATGCACTTTTGTTGACTGTACTGCCCTGACTTTGTCATCTATCTTGTGAATACCCTGGTCATTTAATTTGAACCCTATATATTCAATTGCTGAAACATGAAAATGACATTTGCTCTTTTTTATTTTCATTCCACTTTCTTGGATGCATTTCAGTACTGCTACTAGTCTCTCATGATGCTCTCTCTCGTCATTTCCTGCTACTAATATGTCATCAACGAAACAAAATTCTCTGGGCAATCCATTGAATATTTTATCCATGGCTTGCTGCCATATTGCAGAAGTGCTGGCTACTCCGTATGTTAGTCTTCTGGGACGAAATAACCCTAAATGAGTATTTTTTGTACAGTATTCTTGTGACTTGTCATCCATGACTAACTGCCGAAAGGCATGTTTTAATTAAATTTTTGAAAAGATCTTACATTCTCCTAGGGTTGCAAGCATGTTTGTAGGGATAGGTAGAAGGTATTGGGCTATTTGTAACTGCGGGTTTAGTGTTACCTTATAATCTCCACACAACCGGGCACCTTCATCTTGTTTTGTTACTGGAACTAAAGGGGTTCCATAGTCTGAATACATTACTCTCTCCCATGTGCCCTCTGCTTCTAACCTTTTAATTTACTGTTCAACTGAGGCCTTTAAAGCAAATGGGATTGATCTAGGAGCAAAAAACTTGAGTTTTGCATCAGATTTCAGAACTAAGGTTGCCTTTGTGTGTTTTCCTGTGCCATGTCCTTCAGTGAAAATCTCAGTAAATTCTGAAAACACATCACTTACAGGGGTAACAGTTTTATGTTCTACCTTCAGAACCTTCAAAATTTCTGACCAAATGAACTGAAAATGTTTCAAGTAATATAAACCCATTACTGTCTGACCTTGGCCTTTCACAATGGTAAGGGGCAAATTCTGTGCTGTCTGCTGATCATACTGACATTAACTTTGGCTGAACCTACTACCTTGATGTTGTGTGCATTGTATTCCCACAAAACTTTATTGTAAGCTCCTATGGACAAATTAGGTATTTTGCATGGCACCTGTTCTGACTCACAGAGGCGACTGCTGCTGTGTCAACCTGCATGACAACCAGCACATCGTTTATGTTTACTGTAATCATTAACCTCTTGTTTTTGCTACTAATAGAGTTAATTTGAAAAGCAAATTCTGGTTTACTACTATCTAATTGCTGTGATGGCTCGTCTGACTGACCATTCTGTTGTGTTTCAGGTTTAACTGAGGTATAATTGATGTGTTTCTCTGTTTTGTGGAGCCTATGCACGTTACTGAAATGACCCTACCATCCACAACTGTTACATTTCTTGTCAGTTGCTGGACACTTTGTCCTGTCACTGGGATAATGACCTGCCTTACCACACCTGAAACATGGTTTTGTATTTATGGATTGTTTACCCTTAGGTTTCCTTTGAACTGTCGTGTTTTTCCTTGTTGCCATTGTCGTGTACCATACTGGAAGGAAATTTTATTGACCTGAGAATTATTTCGTAAACCCTCAATGGCTTGAGCTTGAGAATTCGCTACTTCCAGAGTCCTAGCTGTGTCTGAAACCTTATCTAATGTTAGGGTTTTCTCCTGGAGCAATTTTCTTCTAAGTTCATGTGAATTACATTAGGCTATAACCTGATCTATTATGACATCCTCCTTGTTACTGAACTCACAAGTAGAAGCTACCTCTTTCAACTTGGTAACAAGAGCATCAACTGATTCACTTGCATCATGGGTGCACTGGCTAAAGCTAAATCTCTCATATCTAAAACTAATTTTAGGAGAAAAATAGGCATTTAGGCAATCAATTGTTTGTTGAAGGGTGTTCCCTGCATGGTGTGAGGATTTTATAACACCTCCTGTACTTCTAGACCTGCTACATAGAGTAGTAGGGAATGCTTCTGCTCATCCTTGGTGATCCTTATGGCCTTCAGGTAGATGTCAAACGAATCTATCCACTTATTCCACCTCGGTGCAATAGTGGAAGGCTCCTCTTGTATGGAAAACGCTATGGACGAGGGTAGATCAGGCACCATGGTTGTGGTTGATTGCTGTGGACTGGTTACACACTCCTGACTTGGTTGGTGCCAGATGTGCTGGCTCCTTTGCCTGGTGTCGCTACCACTCGCCACCACTGCTATGTTTCTTACCTGTTCAAGACAAGTAGACGGTTGTAAACTCTATGAAGCTCTATAATTGTGTATGATGGGTTGTCATTATAATATATATCCCATCCTCATTGCCACTGTTATGTTTCTTACCTGATCCAGATAAGTAGATGATTGTAAAGCTCTATGAAGCTCTATAATTGTGCATGATGTGTAGTCATTATAATACATATATCATTCTCGTCGGAAATGTTATAGAAATGAAGTGGGGTGGATATGTATACACAACTATACTGTAACTGCTTTTATTTCATTACGCCATTTGTAGATGAGTATAAATTCTAAAACTAAACAAAATGCATAAATGACATGAGAACAATCAATAATAGTATATAATACTGAAACACTTCTAAAAAGGATAAAAAATGTTATATGAAGGATCGAAACATACTATTTGTGGTTGTCAAACCTAAATAATAGAAAACACTTCCTGAGTGTACAATAGAAAACTTAACACTAGTTAGAGGGGTATCTTAGACACAACAAAAACGAACACAGAAAAACACTTTTCACAATGGCAACTGGTAGAGATAATAAAAAATAATATGCATTATGGAATACAGTCCACTCTGAAACCAGAAGACCGACCTGAAGCTAAAGACACAACCACATATCGGGAAAATAACGGACCAGAATCAGCAACATCTCCAACCTAATCTCCCGTCTCATTACCTCTCTCAGGCCAATGCTTTGACGTATGATTGCTCACAAGAGGACATCTATATAACAACTACTATATAACAATATGTAGGCTAATTTACACCACAGTTGTTATTTAATGAAACTATAGCTCTGGTCATAGGTGAAGTTGCTTATGATAGCATAACACTTTCAAGTCACATCACTCATTCTCAAAGGTATCACAGTTTTATAGGATCTTATCTCAGTGACTTTTCTTTATATTCCCCTGATATACAGATCCCCTCGGAGGCAACGAATTCCAACTACTGAAAGAGGGAAAGTGATGTATTTAGTATAATAGGTCACATCCAGGAAATAGAATATATCCAGTGGTGCTATGGGATGCAAACGCATCAAAGGAGGTGTGCCTACTAATTTCTTAACGTCATTTTCTTGACTTTAATCTTTTTGTGTATTTAGAATTGATTTCATTAAGTTTGTTAAATGTTCTAATATCGTTCAGAGCAGGAGTATCTACAAGAACTCCTATTTATCTCCCCGATTTAACGCTCAATTTTACTTTAATTGAAATTCATGCTATGAGCCTGCTTCTGGCAATGAATATAAATGATACTCTTCATGTCTTGGTTGTTGACAGAGCGAATATGTTCACTGACCCTGAGTTTTGAAGTTTCTCCCTGTCTTCTTCTCATATGATAAAATACAGTTAGTACAAGGTATGAAGAAAGCAACCACTGGTCTTGTCTTGCAATTTCTGCTCTTTGAAACGAGTTTGAGGCCTATTTATATGAACTATCAATATGTATATATTTTTTTTAATAATATTATAGAATTGGTACACAAGTTTAAAACTACCATATCTCACTTGCTTATTGGCAAACCGAGCATTGGGTACATTTGATAATTTAACAGTCCCTCCCTCACTCTTATTTTAGGTGGTTTGTTCTTTATATTTACTGTATTTCGTTGGTTTGGACACATGGAAAGGATGAGTGATGAACAATTAGCGAAAAAAGTATGGAGTGTAGAAGTGGTTGGAGTTAGGCCAAGAGGAAGACCAAGAATTAGATGGATGGATGGCGTGGGAAGAGTATTGGATGCACGTAGTATGGCAGTGGAGCAGGGAAGAGAGCATGCAAGAGATAGGAATGAGTGGAGGAAGATGTGTATGGGCGACACAGTCTAAAAGGATTCTTCGCACCTGCTAGCTCAGTGAAATGTTACGGACGGTTATGACGAGAGTTACCATGTGATGAAGCAGTGGGGGTAAACAAGCTGCGGCAATTGGGCCTCACTGTAGAATATCCTTGCTTGTCGACCTTGTGGGTGACTCAAACAGTGTGGAAAAGGGGAGCTGTGGCAACCGTTTATCCCCAATGAACTAGGAGGAGTAGTTGAGATATGTGTGGATCATGGTGAATGCATGTTTCTTGGCTCGGCCACCCTCATACTTGGGGGAATGGGGCCATGTGTTCGTAAAATGTATTTTACAATCCAATTATGCTCTATCAGTGGGTAACATTTAAAAAAAAAAATCATGTCTATATGCACAATATCGCTGTGAAAAAATTAGGATTCGCAATACCTAACTTTCCTTAGGAGCAAACTATCTACTACACTCCTAATTTTAAAGTATTAAGGTGTGACTCGAGAGGAAAGACATGTATTAATTGGAATACGTTGCTCTTCTGTTTACTTTTGCTTGAAATTATTTTCTCTCCTAATAAACATGACATCTGAAAGTGAATTCTATCATTTCCACTGTTCTTTAACGTTGATATAATAGCTCTTCCTAACTCATTCATTTTTTAAAAGTTGATTTAGCTTTTGCAGCTCTCACATTTCAATATAGCAAAACGTCACTCATCATACCTTCCAAATTGCAACAGTCGGTGTAATATACTAATTTTGGACAAGAGAGATGCTTGAAAATACTCCATTTATAACTTACCAAGATAGGTGAGGTATGAGCCCAAATTACTACACCGTAAATCTGATTAAAATATTTACCATTGAAAGTAAACAAAGTGTCTTTTAAGGGGGGTTTACAAGGTCAAACGGCTCGTCGAATGCGGTTCGACAGACAAGTGTTTGAAGTGATGTTCGAACATGTGAACGGGGTACTTGGATGTTCGAATGTGTGAACGGGGTATTTGTTTGTCGAACGACAACCAAATACCCAGTTCACACGTTCGGACATCACTTCAAATCCTTGTTGACGAACCGCTTGACCGTGTAAACTCCCCTTCACATGGAGTATAGTCAGTTCTCAAATTACTCCAATTCCTGTATCAAAACTGACTTGACCATTTTGGTACTTGTTAAAATAAAAACTTTTGATAATAATAATAATAATAATAATAATAATAATAATAATAATAATAATAATAATAATAATAATAATAATAATAATAATAATAATAATAATAATAATAATAATAATAAAAATTATAACATTTACTATTATTATTATTATTATTATTATTATTATTATTATTATTATTATTATTATTATTCACATAGCCACATTCCTCCTAGTAAGGGGGATGGCCAATCCAAGAAATAAGCATCCCTCATGATCCAACACATATTTCAATTACTCCTATTAACTCATTGGTGATAGAGAGTTGCCACATTTCCCATCTTCCACCCTGTTTTGGTCACCCACAAGGTAGGTGGATAAGGATATTCTGCAGTAAAGCCCAACAGTTGCAGCTGGTTTACCCCCACCGCTTCATCCCATGGCAACTCTCCTCACACCTGTTCATCACAGTTCAGTGTGATTGGAGGCGTGAGAAATCACTTTGCCTCGAGTCACCAATACGAAATCTTCCTCTACTAAGTCCTATCTCTTGCATCTCTCAGCCCTGCTACAGTAATATTCCACTTGAATCTAGTACTATTTTCACGCCATCCACCCATCTCATTCTAGGTCTTCCTCTTGGCCTAACTTCAATCACTTCTGCACTCCACACCCTCTTCGCTAGTCATTCATCAATCATCCTTTCCATGAGGTCAAACCAACTCAATTCTCTCTGATCTAACCTATCCGACAGCTTGTTTTCAACACCCTTTCTCTGTCAGACCTCCTCATTTCTTACTCTAACTATTCTAGATACTCCAATCATACTTTTCAAACACCCCATCTCCATTACATTCAAGTTATTGTTTTCATCCTCTCTTCCATTCCAGGTTTCTACTCCATACAATGCTGTTGGCACAATCACACCTTCAAATATCCATCTCTTTGCACTTATTCCTAAATACCTACTTCTCATCACACTTTTCAACCCTCCCAGACATTTATTTGCTTTTTTCACTCTATGACTTACCTCCAAATCCAATCGTCCATTCCTTGCTATGTGCGACCCCAGAAAGTTGAAACTCTCAACTTCAAGCAACTTCCCATTCATTCTTACATTCAGTCTGCCAATATTGACACTCCTCGTGCATCTCATGACTTTTCTTTTACCAATATTCACTCGCAACTTCCATCTTTCACACACCCTAACAAACTCAGTCACCAAATGATTCAGTACATTCTCAGTATCAGCCACCACTGCTGTGTCATCAGTGAATACCAACAGATTCATTTTCTGCAACCTACTAATTCCAAGTCTCAATAATAATAATAATAATAATAATAATAATAATAATAATAATAATAATAGTAATAATAATAATAATAATAATAATTATTATTATTATTATTATTATTATTATTATTATTATTATTATTATTATTATTATTATTATTATTATTATTATTATTATTATTATTATTATTATTATTATTATTATTGTTATTATTATTATTATTATTATTATTCCCTCCCAAGTAACTTTGACATATTTATATTGATGCTTCTCAGGTGTAAGTGGAGTACATAGCCTTTAACCTCCTAATATTGTCACTAATTCTGAGAATGATTTTCTGTTTCAGATCCAATTATTTCTGAGCGTAATGAGCACAAATCTTCGGCGGAGTGTCAGCAATCTACAATAAGCTGCTGCATGCATTGGAATCCTTTAGAAAATTTAAAGGATAGCGCATTGCCCCTATTAACTACAAGTGAAGCTTGCAATTTGGAAGAGCATGCGAACCCTGCACAGAGTAGCAATTTATATCAAGCTATAGACCAATGTCAGGAAACAAATAATCATAGTACTAAGCCTTACAGTTCTGAAGATATTAGCAAATGCATCATTGGGATAGCTTTGGCGTATGAACTTGAAAACATTTTTCAAACAAAAACAAATTTCAGCAATCTGCTTGAATATCAATTGTCTGATGATCAGAATTCTGTCGAAATTAATTCTGGCTCCTACGAGTTTTTATTTCCAGAACCAAATAATATTTCTATTATCTATAGCAAGTGTGGTGATGCAAATAAAACTCTACTTGTTCTCAAACATATCCAACGTGAAAAGATTTGCATTTTAAAATGGTCTCCTGATGCTTCTATACGTAAGAAAAAAAATAACGCACCAGAACATGCTGATATTTGCTGCATTAATTACTTTGATATTGAACGTATGAAAGGAAACGTCAGATTATTACTGGGCAAGAATGACACTACTTTGATTGACTATGTAATTAAGAATACTGACACAGACTCGGGAGGAATGAAACTGACACTCTTCGAGTATCTCAGATTTATTATGTTAGCAAAGATTTATAAAGACGATATATGCTTGCAAGATTTATATGAACACAGATTTGCCATAACTGTATCTAATACTACAAGTCGTTCATATGTTGCTTTTGAAACAGACAAAATTAATATTTTTTCCTCTTCTTGTTCTAAGTTTATAAACAATAGCGTCAATATGATTTTCTTGGGGGAGCAATTGTACAAACACGAAAATTTGCGAAAGTCTGTTGTTAACTGGTTTTGGACTACATGTCATTATAGGAAGACCATAATTGGGAGAGGCAATGACAGTATTCATCCAACAGCTTGGCATTATTTATCACCATATTGTCAAGCAAAAGAGGCTGGTCTTTTATTTCTAATAATCATTATCACAAGTATTACCATTGTGGGTAATATATTAGTACTTTTTGTACTCTTTACTTCTGGCTTGGTTTATAAAGATACTTTCGTAATACATACTTCACTAGCAATAACTGACTTAAGTTTGGGTCTTACATCGGGAATACTATCTATTCATGATCAGCTGGGTCTCATCACGGGTTCTTTATCGTTAGGGGAGCCTCTGTATTTTCAAAACACGTCATTATTTAGCATATCTCAGATGATAGAAGAAGAAATAGATGTTCGTGATGTGAGATTTGAGAGGAATGGATACCCAGCATTTTGCTCTGTTATGATGAATATGTCAACGTATATGTCCTTACTGTTACTAACTTTATATAGTTTTGATCGCTTTAGGATTCTCAGCGGAAATCCTTTGTCATGTGTGCAGCAGAGGTGTGGTGTAAATTTTTGTCTGATTCTTGGTGTATTTTTCTTAATCATGATGAACTTGAGAGAGGATGGCTTGTCATTCGTAGGTCATTTTGCTCCTATTATAAAGTTAACTTTGAATTATCCAGCAAAAAATTCCAAGATATCTGAGGTAGTTGCATTTATTATCTTCTCCGTTGGCATTCTGGCGAGCGTCATCGTCGTGGTATTGACAGCCTCCTCTTATGTGCTACTGCATCGCAGAGAACAATTATCTCAAATGGAGCTGAGAATTCATCATATCCAAAGGAATGCCAACATGAAGTACTTGACGCAGACGCTCTTTTACATGGTAATTCTCTTTTTGGTAGCTTACATAGCTTTCATTTTGGATTTTTTACCTCAAAGTACATTATCAAAATTTGGCCATTTTCTATGCTGGTGGATATTTATGGCAGGATCCTCATGGAATTGGTTACTCTATTGCTTCCGTGGGCGACTTTTCAGAGAAAATGCATATAAAGTATTCTGTGGCAAGAAGCACTATGCCAATACACGAAATTGTGGAAAGTATGAACGTATCACGAGAGTGTAGCATAACTCTCTATACATATTCACATCATCTGTAGCGTAATCATATTAACCAAACAAATTACATTACAGTATGCAAAAGCACATGTGATTTAAATAGTAACTCATCCACAAACTATCTTCAACAATATCAACATAACTGTCCTGAAAAGTTCAGGCCAACAGGTATGACGTCACAGAGAACCCTTAGTTTTGGTTGTGCTTCCTCCATCCAAAGGAAAATAAATAAAATGGTTTCAGAGATGTACATTTGCTTGTTTGTATTTATTCAATTTTCTATTTTTTGTAATCTGGCTCCCTTGCTCTTATTATCTAATTTTTTATATAAAAAAAGGGGGGATACTACTTATTTTGTATGCAGACGCTGATTTTTTTTTGTTTTGTTCGTATTTTGATCATGACTTCGTCGCTGAATATTATATGTATCTATATTTTGTATTTATAAACTATTTAGATTTCAGTAGTTTATTGTAAGGGAGGCACGCAGATTTAACAGTTTCTAGCTTGGTAAGGTAATGATAAATAAGTTATCTAGGAATATTTCTTAAGTCATTTGTAACCCTTTCGAACACTTATGCACTCTTGATTACAGATGGAGAGTTTGCCACTTTTTTCCCCGGCTCTGAGAAAGAGAGTCATGGCCAAACAAAATCACTAAAACTGAAATACCAGCACAGATCTACCCATCACCTATCAAGATAAGTTTAATAAGTTAAAATAAAGGTGATATGATAGAGTGTTGATGTATTCCATCTGATATATGTATATATGGTAAAGAATACCGTCTGATATATGTATATGTTTGTGGTAAAGAAACAATACCCTAGGCTGTCATATGAACAATAGGTTATCCTGGCCTATCTTCTCCAGACTAGGCCTCAATGCTATCCTATCCTGCTTGAGCTGGGATGCTCCTGTTGCATTGTGTTTTGGGTGTCACTAATATTTTCAGTAATCTGTGACATTTGATCTTGTTGATTTTGTGGCCTACATAAGTGTGTCAAAAATTGTGATTTTGGCTCAGTAGATGA
Source organism: Halocaridina rubra (assembly GCA_037179515.1). Lineage (NCBI taxonomy): Eukaryota > Metazoa > Arthropoda > Malacostraca > Decapoda > Atyidae > Halocaridina > Halocaridina rubra. The sequence goes on along the minus strand of JAXCGZ010007547.1, from coordinate 208,578 downwards.
TTCTATGTTTTGTAGCCTAGAAAGGAACACTAAGCCTAGGCTATAGTGGTTTATTGTGAAAATATTATATAATTTCAAGTTTTCCTTAGCCTTGCTGCATTTATGTTGTTAAATACCACTTTATATATTTGCAACAATATATTTTTGAAGGACAAAGTGTCATTTGATATAATCCAAGTTCTTATTTAGTTTTATTTTTTGTATGCCAATTATTAATTGTTTTCTATTACATTATATGATATTTTATATATAATGTGCAATTTTTATCCCAGTAGCCTAGTGTAAGTAGCATAGGCCATTCATTTAATATATGCTCACCAGACCCTTAAAATTTAAATACAGTCCATTACATACTAAAGATTCCTAGGCTATTCCTAGAAGATATAAAACCTGATGCCCTCAAAATATTTTTGAGATGATTGACTCCCTAAAAATTAGTATGCAAGGTGTATTGATTCTGAGAGAGGGAGCAGAGTCTCGGATACATATTGCCTAGTTCTTTAGTTTGAGCCAGTAAAGGGCTAGAGTGTTCACCACACTATACTTACAATTTTTTGTCTGGTCCTTCGAACCGGATGTTCTGGTTCACTGATTTATTTCAGTATTAAAGTGTATTTTCCTATTTGTTATTTTATGATCTTGGTCTTTGTCTTACACTGCTACTGCCTATGTTGGTATATTTTTGTTTGGCCATCAGACGGTATTACATCAACACAACTATAATCTGCTTGCCTCTTATCGTTAGGCACTTTGAAAGTTAGCATTAACACATGGAATGCTGTTGGTTTAAGTATAAAATTCTTATACATTGTGTATTTTTGTGCTTATTGTAGTTTTGTGTTATTTTTGTTGCATTTATTTGATTGATAAATTTGAATTTGTGTACCTAAGCTACTCAAAATGTCACAAACAGATACTGATCTCTTGGTAATTGATAGTACCCCTGACTTGTGAGTCAGAAGTAACAACATATTTACTTGTCAAACTGAAATGCTAAATGATGCTGTCACTTGTGTCACAAGTATTGTTAGTGACCCTAATGTGTCAATTTCTTCGTTGCAATTAGCATACTTTGAGCTTAAAATGCAATATGACCTTTATTTAGATACTTGGTGTAAATATGAAGTATACATTATAGATGACACATCATTATATTTGTCAGCTAGTCGAGATTTTCGTCATCTTAAACGTGAAGCATTTAAACTCTTAAAACCAAGTTTCACAACTTAAAGATGACAAGTCCAGTGTGAGCACTGTACCTATACCCCCTCGTACTCCTTCAGTGAACTCGCTTCCAATGCCTAAGCTTTCTCCCATAGAAATCCCAAAATTTGATGTTGATGTCTCAAAGTGGTCAGCATTTTGGGACATATTTAGCTCTTTGGTTGATACTCGTATTGATTTGGATGATGTAGTCAAGTTTACTACTTTGCGCTCACATTTATTGGGTAGAGCTTTTAAAACTATTGAAGGTATTCCTGTAACACATGCTAATTATAAAGCCGCAGTACAACTTTTGAAAAAAACAGTTTGGTAGATCAGACATTGGTTACGCAGCTTGCAAGAGAAATACAGAATTTGCCAGTACCACGTCATCAACATTACGACCTTCTAGAGTTTAATTTAGCATATGAAAAATTATTTCTACAGTTGGAAAATTTGGAACCTCAGTATACTGATAATAAATTCTTTTTAGAAACTCTAGTTAGTAAATTGCCAGGAGAAACTTACCATGCATTGGCAAACCGCTGTAAGAGCACAAAATTTACATATGAGCAGTTGTCAGATGGACTTTCAGAGATAATAGAGCTTATGGAATAGTGTAAAATGCAACCTCAAAGTGGTAGCCGCAAAGCTGAGGTTGCTTCCAAGGTTGTAGTTGAATCTAATCCACAGTCTAATAAGAAAAAAAAGTAATTACAAAAGGCAAAAAAGAGTCAGCATACTAAGTTGTGCAATCCTGAACAATCAGTTAAGTCTGTTGTTATAAATACACAGTCTGGTACATCAAACCAAAATGTATCTTGTGCTTTTTGTGGCAAATATCACAGTTCTAAACACTGTACAGATTATCCAACTTTTGACAGTAGACGAAATCGAGTAAGAGTGCTTAACCTTTTGTTTTATTTGTTTAAAATCTGGACACAGAGCCAGTGATTGTAGTAGAAAATTTGAATGTCGTAATTGTAGCTCAAATACTGATTATACATTTATGTACATTAAACTTTGTCAAAAACCACAGAATCCTACATGCCCTGTAACTTCAATTTCACCTGGTTTTAATGCAAATAGTAATTTGAGTTCCAATGCTATGGTAGGGAGCAAATCAGGGTCTTCCATGTTTGAAAGAAATACACAAATACCTACATCGACTCGAGCATCACAAAATGTAGGTACTGTATCTGTTTCCGAACCTAACTCAAATGCTCAAGCTTGTTTAACTGATGCAACTGTACATACTCTCAACACAAATTCTTTTCATTCATTGTTAGCTACTGCACTACCTACAGCAACCATACAACTGTCTGGTGGTGGTTTGCGAAGAATCACACGTGGTTTTCTTGACATAGGTTCACAACGCACTTTCATTCAGAGAGATCTTGCTGATGAACTTAAATTACCTGTTATAGATCATGTTGCTTTATCGGTTACTCCTTTTGATAGCAAAGTTAAACATTTGTATTGCGATGTAGTAAAAGTTCAAGTTCGTTTGGGTCGTACCCGTCTGACACTTTGAGCACTCACCCACGACAGTGTAAACACTTGCATACATACCCCAGGTCTTGTTAGAGTTGCCAACATGTTACGATCTCACAACATTAAACTTGCCAATGATTAGAAGACTGATGTTGTAGCAGGTATTGGGTTAATAATTGGGGCAGATAATTATAGTAAGTTTGTCAGTTCTCAACACAAGTGTGCTAACATACAACTACATTCCTGTAGTGCTGGTCAATAATTTTTGGACCGTTACCTCAGTAGGCTTCTCAGTTGGTGGATAACACTGATCAGTCTATGCATATTTGTCATACAGTATGTGCATGTATATGTACACCTGTTATAGAAACAGAGTTTAACCAGATTTCCAGTCTATGGAAACTGGATACAATAGGTATTGTTCCTGAGACTTATTCTCCTGAGGAGAAATTGACGTTAGAGAAGTTTGATTCCAGTATACAGTATGATGTAGACACACATCAATACTCTGTAGATTTACCTTTGAGGTCAGACTTGCTGCGTCCATCTTTAGGCTAACGGAAAGCATTTGGACAACTCATGTCTCTTAAACGTGTCATGGAGCACAACCCAAAGCTGTTTGAACAATATAACTGTATATTCTCTAACTATCTTTCTCTCAATTTTATAGAACCAGCAAATGAACAGTTACATGGCCATTATCTTCCATACCATGGAGTTTGGAAAGACTCCTCTACTACTCCCCTATGCATTGGATTTAATGCATCCAGTCGTCAGTCATTAGAAGAGTTATCATTGAATTCTTGTTTGCTTACTGGTCCATCGTTGACCAGCAAACTCATGGATCACCTAGTAGGTTTTCGAACCAACCCCTTTGCTTATATATCGGACATTTTGAAAGCCTTTCTCAGAATTGGAATTAATGAAAATCATCGTGATTTTACCAAATTTCTTTGGTTTAGAGACTCTACCCTACAGGAAGTAGATACTTATCGTTTTAAAGTAGTTTTATTTGGTGCAACATGTAGTCCATTCCTGTTGCAACGTACTCTTATTCATCACTTACAGACTCACACCAATCCTTTGGCTGAACATCTAATACCTAATTTTTATGTGGATAACTTTTCCCGCACCTACAATTCTGTAGAACAAATGTTTAATGAATACCCCATTATTAATTAAATTCTTTTAGATGCAAATATGCCACTTCAGACATGGATTAGCAATGTTTCTCGTTTCAACTCATGAATTGATGCAGATGTCTCAGAGCAAAATGTTAATGTTCTTGGCTCAAAATGGAATATTATAAATGATGTCCTCTCTGTTAAACCTAGTAGTCAGATTGAACAGTATCTTGAACAGGGTAATGTTTTTTTTCAATGAACCAAAGAGCTCACCAAGGCATGAATGTCTTAGTAAAAGAAAGGTGGTATCATTGGTTTCTTCCTTGTTTGATCCTTTAGGATTTACTAATCCATTAATCATTAGAGCTAAGATTTTTATCCCAAAGCTATGGAGTTTGAAACTTTCTTGGGACACTCCTCTTGAAAGGGAGTTGTGTGTTGAGTTTTATGAAATATGCAAAAATATTGCTAAGGCTCCTAATATGAATTTTCCACGCTTTGCAATTATACCAGGTAAATGTGAATTACATGTATTTTCAGATGCTTCCAAGAGAGCGTATGGTTTTACTGCCTATTCAGTTTGTTTGGAATCTCAGACATCATGTTTGATATTATCAAAATCTATAGTAGCTCCTGTCAAGGGATTTACTATCCCTAAGTTGGAGCTCACAGCCTTGAATTTTGCTAGTAAATTTGCCTCCTCTTTAATACAAGTTAGTAGTCTCGGGTTTGTTTCTTGCACCTTATGGTCAGACAGTCTAGTGTTCATATCATGGGTTAATAATAACAAAAGTACTGATGTGTATGTGCGCAATCGCGTTAGCGAGATCAGAGAGAGAAACCGGAAAATTAGTTATGTTCCCACCAAAGACAACCCTGCAGATATACTTACACGGGGAATCACTTTCAGTCAATTATGCAACTCTAGCTTATGGATGTTTGGTCCTGATTGGATTACTAATCTCTCAGACTATCCTCATCAACCTGACCTTGAGATAGAAAATGTTGCTGTTAGTGAACTTTTAGTTGAACCAATAGCAGCAGGACCAGTCATTCCCTGTTTGGACGTATCTCAATATTCATCTCTACCTAAGATTGTAAGAATTATTCAGATTGTGATAAATTTTGTTCAGAGTTTTAAGAGAAAGTTACTGTATCATTGTCACCATGACATTTATTAGTTAAGTTTGCTCAGCAAGAGCATTATCCTACACTGTTACAGTGTTTAAGTGATGGTAATTCGTACCTTGTGTCAAGTGACATAGTCAATTTTGTAAATCAACTGGGTTTATATCTAGATTCTAATAACTTGATAAGGACATGTGGACGTTTGAAAAATGCATCAGTGTCAGATAGCATGAAAAAACCTATCCTCCTACCCCCAAAGAGTGCCTAAACTAAATTGTTGATTCAACAGTGTCATGAAAAAAATCACCATGCTAGTGTTAACACTGTCATTATGCAATTGAGAGAAAATTTTTGGTTACTCCAAGCAAGACGACACATCAAAACTGTCGTTCATTCTTGCATGCATTGTAGGAAATTGCTTCGTGTTCCTCTTACACTACCGTCAGCACCTCCCTTACCTGCTGAAAGGGTGACATTTAGTAGGCCATTCCAGTGTGTTGGTGTCGACATGACCGGCGCTTATGAAATTTATGAACAAGATCCTGATGAGGAAGTACCTATACGTAGTAAGGCCTATGTATGCTTATTTACTTGCACTGCCACTCGAGCCGTGCATTTAGAACTTCTCCATACTTTGACCACCTCTGAATTCCTTCTTGCTTTTAGACATTTTTGTGCATTCCATTCTGTTCCAGAGATGATCATTAGTCATCATGGTACAAATTTTCAAGGGTGTGAAAATTTTCTTAGACGAAGTAGTGATGAACCAGAGGTTTTAGATCATTAGAAAGGTTTGTATCTTAAATGGAAATTCATAACCCAGCATTCGCCATGGGAGGGAGAATTTTATGAACGGTTGATAGGGGTCGTAAAAACCTCCTTGAACAAGTCTATCTGTCATAAAAAAACTTAGTTTTATTGAGTTCCAAACAGTCTTGTGTGAGATATGTACTATTGTAAATTCCAGACCTTTAACTTACATTTCAGATTCTCCTGATAGTGAATACTTAACTCCCAATCATCTGGTTTATGGGAGAAACATTGTAGTAGCACCCCCTCTAAATGAGTTTGTGGATGGGGACATTCCTTATTTAGAAAATGACCAACTTAGAGTTCAGTACTCTGTTCTTTCAGCAGTAATGAAAAAATTTACTAAAGTATGGGTCAATTTGTATTTAACTTCATTAAGAGAAAGACATTATGGTAATAAAGAAAAGTTAATTGAATGTCCTCTCAAAACTGGGGATATAGTTCTGATAGATCTAGACAATGCTCACCGTAATTTGTGGCCCATGGGACGAGTAGTTAAACTATTTTATGGGCATGATGGGCAAGTGAGAAGTTGTCAAATAATGGTTAAAAATGCACTGTATGAACGTTCACTCACTAAGATTGTTCCTTTGGAAATTACTGCTGAGGAGAAAATCCCAGTTACAGATTCAGAAACAGAAAGTGAACTGCCTCTCAGGCAGAGGCCACTTAGAAAGGCTGCAGCCAGTGCTAATGAAAAACGGAAAGTATTAATAGAAAAAGATTTTTTGTAGTTTATTTTCAGTTGAAATACCACTAGTAGTTGTTTGATAATTGCAAGTTTGATAAATTTATTTATGTTATTTTCAATGTTTTGTACTTATGATATTTAGATGAATTAGCAGAGCATCACTGTGTACCATTGATGACCTAATCTTTGTTGGGGGAGAGTGTCCTGAAAAGTTCAGGCCAACAGGTATGACATCACAGAGAACCCTTAGTTTTGGCTGTGTTTTCTCCATCCCAATGAAAATAAATAAAATGGTTTCAGAGATGTACATTTGCTTATTTATATTTATTCAATTTTCTATTTTTGTAATCTGGCTCCCTTGCTCTTATTATCTATTTTTTTATATAAAAAAGGGGAAATACTACTTATTTTGTATGCAGACGCTGATTTCTTTTTTGTTTTGTTCGTATTTTGATCTTGACTTCGTCGCTGAATATTATATGTATCTATATTTTGTATTTATAAACTGTTTAGATTTCAGTAGTTTATTGTAAGGGAGTCACGCAGATTTAACAGTTTCTAGCTTGGTAAGGTAATGATAAATAAGTTATCTAGGAATATTTCTTAAGTCATTTGTAACCCTTTTAAACACTGATACACTCTTGATTACAGATGGAGAGTTTGCCACTTTTTCACCGGCTCTGAGAATGAGAGTCATGGCCAAACAAAATTACTAAAACTGTGAAATACCAGCTCAGATCTACCCATCACCTATCAAGATAAGTTTAATAAGCTAAAATAAAGGTGATATGGTGTAGTGTTGATGTATTCCGTATGATGTATGTATATATGGTAAAGAATACCGTCTGATATATGTATATGTTTGTGGTAAAGAAACAATACCCTAGGCTGTCATATGAACAATAGGTTATCCTGGCCTATCTTCTCCAGACTAGGCCTCAATGCTATCCTATCCTGCTTGAGCTGGGATGCTTCTGTTGCATTGTGTTTTGGGTGTCACTAATATTTTCAGTAATCTGTGACATTTGAACTTGTTGATTTTGTGGCCTACATATGTGTGTCAAATATTGTGATTTTGGCTCAGTAGATGATTCTATGTTTTGTAGCCTAGAAAAGAACACTAAGCCTAGGCTACAGTGGTTTATTGGGAAAATATTATATAATTTCAAGTTTTCCTTAGCCTTGCTGCATTTATGTTGTTATATGCCACTTTATATATTTGCAACAATATATTTTTGAAGGACAAAGTGTCATTTGATATAATCCAAGTTCTTATTTAGTTTTATTTTCTTGTATGCCAATTATAAATTGTTTTCTATTACATTATATGATATATTATATATAATGTGTAATTTTTATCCCAGTAGCCTAGTGTAAGTAGCATAGACCATTCATTTAATATATGCTCACCAGACCCATAAAATTTAAATACAGTCCATTACATACTAAAGATTCCTAGGCTATTCCTAGAAGATATAGAACCTGATGCCCTCAAAATATTTTTGAGATGTTTGACTCCCTAAAAAATAGTATGCAAGGTGTATTGATTCTGAGAGAGGGAGCGGAGTCTCGGATGCATGTTGCCTAGTTCTTTAGTTTGAGCCAGTAAAGGACTAGAGTGTTCACCACAGTAACTTTAATGCAGTGATCGGTGTGACTTAATTCCCAAGAGAACTTATTCATGATTGCTATGTTATTCACACACACTGGGAAAGATCAAAAACTTGTTGCAAGAGGCAAGAAGGTTAAATGATGAAAGAAATGAAGAAGAGAAGAAAAATTTTTGTTACAGAATACTTCCAGACAAAGGGGAGATAAAGAAGATAATGACAGAAGATCAGGGGATGGGGCCTCATTAAGATTGTTATACACAAATGCTGATGGATTAGCTGGTAAGGCAGTAGAATTAAAAGATAGGATTCACAACAGTAAGGCAGATATAGTAGCAATTACAGAGACTAAGTTGAGTGAGGACATAAACAGTGTCACAGTTTTTCCTAAGGGCTTCAGAATACTAAGGGTCGAAAGATCTGAGAGGACTGGTGGAGGGATAGCACTGCTCATAAGTGAGAGGATTCAAGTTGAAGAAATAAACTTGGCTATAGAAAGTGAGTTCAGGGAATTTCTTGTTGCTCGCATAAATACTGGGTCAGAGAGCATTATAATAACTGTTGTATACAACCCACCAAGGAACCAAAATAGGCTTGAAATTTATGAGGAAAGTCATATAGGTACGATTGAAGTCATAAACTCAGTTGTTAACATGGCGCGGGAGAAAAAATGTAGGATTTTGATTATGGGAGACTTTAATCATAAAGAGATAGATTGGATAAATCTTGACCCACACAGTGGTGAGGACTCATTCGGGGCAAGATTCCTAGATTGCGTACAAGGGAATTTCCTACACCAACATGTAATGGAACCAACAAGAGCCAGGGGTGGGGATGAGCCATCACTACTTGATCTAGTGTTCACAGATAATGTGTTGGATATTGAAAATATTGAGTATGAACCACCAATTGGAAAGAGTGACCACTGTGTGTTGTTGATGGAGTATATCATTGAAGACATTCTTCCTGAGAGTAGAGGCACTGAGGACATGAGGAGGAGCTATCCGAAAGGAGATTACATCAAAATGAATGAGCTTTTTGCAGTTATTGACTGGAGAACCTTATTTTACAACAAATCTGTACAAGAAATGTATGACATCTTTTGCGAGAAATATGGGAAGATAGTAGATTGCTGCATACCTGTCACCAAAGTAGGTGTAATTCATGCCAGAGAGAAATGGTTCGATAATGGGTGTAAAAGAGCTAAGGAGTGGAGAGACAAATGCTGGAAAAGGTATAGGAGGAGAAAAAACATAAATGCCTGGCAAACCTACAAAAGAGCAAGAAATGACTACCTAAGTAAAAGGAGAGAGGCAGAGAGAGATTATGAGAGGGACATCACCAGGAAGGCTAAAGAAAATCCCAAGCTTTTCCACAGCTTTATCAGAGGAAAACTGAAGGTAAAAGAACAGGTTTTAAGGCTAAAGAGAGCGGATGGAAGCATCACTGAGACGGACGAAGAGATCTGCAAAGAATTGAACAAGGAGTTTCAGTCAGTATTTACAGTAGAAAATACCCCACCCCCTCAGATTGCAGTGATAGAAGCTCAAGGGCCGGTATTAGAGAACATCAACCTTACAGCCACAGAGGTATGTAAAGCGCTGATGGATTTAGATGTTCATAAAGCTACAGGTCCTGATGATATATCCCCTCATGTGCTTAAAAAATGCGCAAACACAATATCAGTGGCACTAAGTATCATATTTAAGGAGTCACTGGAGTCGGGGGAGATTCCAAGATGCTGGAAACAAGCAAATGTGATACCTATCTTCAAAAAGGGAAGGAGGGATACGGCTCTGAACTATAGACCAGTTTCCTTGACCAGCATTGTTTGCAAAGTTATGGAGAAACTACTAAGGAAACATATCTCTCTTCACTTGGAATCCTTCAACTTTTTGTCAGTGAGGCAACATGGCTTCAGAGAAGGTAGATCAACAGTAACAAACTTATTAGAATTTTATGATGAGGTAAGCCAAATCTTACAGGAAAGAGAGGGCTGGGCAGATTGCATATTCCTAGACTTCCAGAAAGCGTTTGACACTGTTCCACATGGGAGACTTATTAGGAAGCTGCAATCAATGGCTAGAATAGGTGGAAATGTCTTGGAATGGATAAAAACTTACTTAGAAGGAAGGGAACAGAGGGTTAGAGTAAGACACTCAGTGTCTGCATGGAGAAGAGTTAGTAGTGGAGTTCCACAGGGTTCAGTTTTAGGGCCACTTTTGTTCCTTGTATATGTAAATGACCTACCAGAGTGTGTAAATTCATTCATGAATATGTTTGCAGATGATGCAAAGATTGTGAAGAAAGTAAAAAACGAGAACAATGGTAGAGAACTTCAGGAGGATCTAAATAATCTGCATGAGTGGTCAGAAAAGTGGCTAATGAAATTCAATACCTCAAAATGTAAGGTAATGAGAATGGGTACAAGTGCAAGAAGGCCCAAGCTTGACTACTCGGTGGCTGGAGTACAACTTGAAGAGACAGAAAATGAGAGAGATCTAGGAGTAAACATTCTGGCAGATTTGTCTCCAGAAATACATATAAATGGCGTAGTAAGGGCAGCATATGCATTCTTATCAAATGTAAGGGTAGCCTTCAGGCACATGGACAAGGAAATGTTCAGAAATATTTATGTAACCTATGTGAGGCCGAAACTCGAATATGCAGCCCCCTTTTGGAATCCGCACTTGAAAAAGCACATAGCTAAGCTTGAAAAAGTTCAAAGACATGCCACGAAACTGGTGCCAGAAATACGCAATCTCGGTTATGATGAGAGGCTGAGGGAATTAGACTTGCCATCACTCGAAGCTAGAAGAGTAAGGGGGGATATGGTGACAGTCTTTAAATTCCTTCAAGGTTACGATAGAGTGGATAGGGATCGATATTTCGATATGGCTGGCTCTAGAACTAGAGGTCATAGTTTGAAGCTTCGTAAGAAAACTTGTTTGCAGGATGTAAGGAAATACTTTTTCAGTGTAAGAGTAGTTGAGAATTGGAATTCGCTAAGCGAGGAGGTAGTTAATGCTATCTCAATCCATAGTTTTAAGGACAGGTATGATAAGTATCACTAAGTCTAAAAATGGAACCGATCAGGAGACGGGAAGATACGAGCTTTGGGCTCTTTCCCGTGAACACAATTAGGTAATCACAATTAGGTAATCACACACACTGGTGCCAGAAATACGCAATCTCAGTTATGATAAGAGGCTGAGGGAATTAGACTTACCATCACTTGAAGCTAGAAGAGTGAGGGGGGGATATGGTGACAGTCTTTAAATTCCTTCATGGTTATGATAGAGTGGATAGGAATCGATATTTTGATATGGCTGGCTCTAGAACTAGAGGTCATAGTTTGAAGCTTCGTAAGAAAACTTCTTTGCAGGATGTAAGGAAATACTTTTTCAGTGTAAGAGTAGTTGATAATTGGAATTGGCTAAGCGAGGAGGTAGTTAATGCTATCTCAATCCATAGTTTTAAGGACAGGTATGATAAGTATCACTAAGTATAAAATGGAATCGATGAGGAGACGGGAAGATACGAGCTTTGGGCTCTTTCCCGTAAACACAATTAGGTAATCACAATTAGGTAATCACACACTCACGCACACACACACACACACACAAGAGATAAAAAATGAGAGAGATCTACGAGTAAACATACTGGCAGATTTGTCTCCAGATATGCATATATATGTCATAGTAAGGGCAGCATATGCATTCTTAGCAAATGTAAGGATAGCTTTCAGACACTTGTACAAGAAAATGTTCAGAAATATTTATGTAACCTATGTGAGGCCATAATTTAAATATGCAGCTCCCTTTTGGAATCTACACTTGCAAAAGCACGTAGTTAAGCTAGAAATAGGTCAAAGGCAAGCCACGAAACCGGTGCCAAAAATACGCAATTTCAGTTGAGAGAATTAGACTTACCATCACTCAAATCTAAAAGAATGAGGGGAGATATGGTGACGTTTTTTAAATTCCTTCATGGTTATGACAAAGTGGACAGGGATCGATATTTTGATATGACTGGCACTAGAACTAGAGGTCATATTTTGAAGCTTCGAAAGAAAACTTCTTTGCAGGATGGAACGAAGTACTTTTTTTTTTTTTAGTGTAAGAGTAGTTTATAATTGAAATTGGCTAAGCTAGGAGGTAGTTAATGCTAACTCAATCCATAGTTCTAAGGACAAGTATGATAAGTATCACTGAGGACAAAATGGAACCGACCAGGAGACGGGAAGTTACGAACTTGGACTCTTTCCCGTACGCACAATTAGGTAATTACAGTTAGGTAATTACACACACACACAGCTCAACAGTAACTACCTTATTAGAATAATATGATGAGGTAAGCTAGATTTTACAGGAAAGAGAGGGCTAGAAGGAAGTGCATATTCCAAGATTTTCAGAAAACAGTTGATACAGTCTCACAAGAGAGACTTATTAAGAAGCTGCAAGTAATGACGTGAATAGGTGGACTTGCCTTGGAATGGATAAAAAATTACTTAGAAAGCAGGAAACAGGGGGTTAGAGCAAGACAATATCTGAATGGAGAAGGGTTAGTAGTGGGGTTCCATAGCGTTCTGTTTTAAGGCCACTGTCGTTTATGGTATACGTAAATGACCTACCAGAATCAGTAAATTCTTATTTAAATATGTTTGCAGTTGATACAAAGATTATGAAGAAATAAGAGAGGAGAACAATTGTAAAGAAATTCAGGAAGATCTAAGTAGTCTGCATGAGAGGTCAGAAAAGTGGCTAATAAAATTCAATACTTCAAAAAGTAAGTTAATAAGAATAGGTACAAGTGCGGGAGGGCTCAAGCCTGGATACTTAATCGCTGGCGCAGAACTTCAAGAGATGGAGAATGAGAAAGATCTAGGAGTAAACATACTGGCATATTTGTCTCCAGAAATGCATATAACTGGCATAGTTAGGGCATCAGACTCATGGACATAGAAGTGTTCAGAAATATTTATGTAAGCAATGTGAGGCTATAGCTTGAATATGCAGCCCCCTTTTGGTTTCTGAACTTGAAAAAAAGCACATAAATAAAATAGAAAAAGCTCAAAGACATGCCACAAAATTATTGTCAGAAATACGCAATCTCAGTTATAAGGAGAGGCTGAGGGAATTAGACCTACCATCACTCAAAGCTAGAAGAATGAGGAGGGATATGGTGATGGCTTTTGAATTCTTTCATGGTTATGATTAAGTGGGCAGGGATCGATGTTTTTAAATGGCTGGCAGTAGAACTAGAGGTCATACTTTGAAGCTTCATAAGAAAAGTTCTCTGCAGGATTTAAGGGAGTACTTTTTTTAGTGTAAGTGCAGTTGATGATTCGAATTCTCTAAGCGAGGAGGTAGTTAAAGTTATCTCAATTCATAGTTTTAAGGAAAAGTATGATAAGTATCACTGTGTATAAAAATGGAACCGACCAGGAGACGGGGAGTTACGAGCATAAGTCTTTTCTCGGGGCCGTATTAACAATAGGGCCTGGGAAAGCCGGGCTGGGAGCCCTTTGTCCAGGGGATCCATAAACCTGCAGAATGTAAATTCTAATACTATTACATAAAAATAATAATGGTAATGTGAAACTTGCAGCCCATACCACTACATCATAAATCGTGAATGTCTGGTACTTTAATGCACAAGTTACCATCAATAATACTTATTTTTATTATTAATAGTACTAATAAGTACATATGCTTGTATATTTCAGTCTGTGCTATCTTCATGTCTATACATAAATGGTATTAAATATTTGATTTTGAAGAAATACTTTCCCCAGTTTTGCTGCTATGAGAGCTGGAAAGGCTAAGTTTTAGTTGCATAGACTTTTATCTGTGAAGTATTTCATCCAGTACATTTGATTACTGCATTTTTTCCTTATCAGAACTTAGTTCGTTGAAAGAGTTATTTTTATCTAAATATTCTTAGTAAAAATGTTGCTAATTTATGTATGCAAATTGAATGTTGCAGAGAAGATGTTATATTACCTTATATTTTAAGATCTTGTTAGCTGAATTCACAATAAAGAAGAAAAACTACCATTATTAGGATTATTTCCTTAAAAAATTAAAGAGATGGGCAGGATAGGATAGGGTAAGGGGGCCAATCAGGATGAGGTGCCCAAGGCCCTAAGTTGTCTTGATGCAGCCCGGCCTTTTTTCCTTAAGCACAATTGGTAATTACTAATTATGTGTCTTAGACGCGAGTCCCGGTTAGGGGTAAAGTATGATTCATATATATATATATATATATATATATATATATATATATATATATATATATATATATATATATATATACATAAATATATATATATATATATATATATATATATATATATATATATATATATATATATATATATATATATATATATATATATATATATATATATATATATATATATATATATATATATATATATATATATATATATATATATATATATATATATATATATATATATATATATATATATATATATATATATATATATATATATATATATATATATATATATATATATATATATATATATATATATATATATATATATATACTGTATATATATATATATATATATATATATATATATATATATATATATATATATATATATATATATATATATATATATATATATATATATATATATATATATATATATATATATATATATATATATATATATATATATATATATATATATATATATATATATATATATATATATATATATATATATATATATATATATATATATATATATGTGTGTGTGTGTGTGTGTGTGTGTGTGATTACCTAATTGTGATTACCTAATTGTGTTTACGGGAAAGAGCCCAAAGCTCGTATCTTCCCGTCTCCTCATCGAGTTCCATTTTAGACTTAGTGATACTTATCGTACCTGTCCTTAAAACTATGGATTGAGATAGCATTAACTACCTCCTCGCTTAGCCAATTCCAATTATCAACTACTCTTACACTGAAAAAGTATTTCCTTACATCCTGCAAAGAAGTTTTCTTACGAAGCTTCAAACTGTGACCTCTAGTTCTAGAGCCAGCCATATCGAAATATCGATCCCTATCCACTCTATCGTAACCATGAAGGAATTTAAAGACTGTCACCATATCCCCCCTTTCTCTTCTAGCTTCGAGTGATGGCAAGTCTAATTCCCTCAGCCTCTCATCATAACCGAGATTGCGTATTTCTGGCACCAGTTTCGTGGCATGTCTTTGAACTTTTTCGAGCTTAGCTATGTGCTTTTTCAAGTGCGGATTCCAAAAGGGGGCTGCATATTCGAGTTTTGGCCTCACATAGGTTACATAAATATTTCTGAACATTTCCTTGTCCATGTGCCTGAAGGCTACCCTTACATTTGATAAGAATGCATATGCTGCCCTTACTATGCCATTTATATGTATTTCTGGAGACAAATCTGCCAGTATGTTTATTCCTAGATCTCTCTCATTTTCTGTCTCTTGAAGTTGTACTCCAGCCACCGAGTAGTCAAGCTTGGGCCTTCTTGCACTTGTACCCATTCTCATTACCTTACATTTTGAGGTATTGAATTTCATTAGCCACTTTTCTGACCACTCATGCAGATTATTTAGATCCTCCTGAAGTTCTCTACCACTGTTCTCGTTTTTTACTTTCTTCATAATCTTTGCATCATCTGCAAACATATTCATGAATGAATTTACACACTCTGGTAGGTCATTTACATATACAAGGAACAAAAGTGGCCCTAAAACTGAACCCTGTGGAACTCCACTACTAACTCTTCTCCATTCAGACACTGAGTGTCTTACTCTAACCCTCTGTTCCCTTCCTTCTAAGTAAGTTTTTATCCATTCCAAAACATTTCCACCTATTCTAGCCATTGAGTGCAGATTCCTAATAAGTCTCCCATGTGGAACAGTGTCAAACGCTTTCTGGAAGTGTAGGAATACGCAATCTGCCCAGCCCTCTCTTTTCTGTAAGATTTGGCTTATCTCATCATAAAATTCTAATAAGTTTGTTACTGTTGATCTACCTTCTCTGAAGCCATGTTGCCTCACTGACAAAAAGTTGAAGGATTCCAAGTGAAGAGAGATATGTTTCCTTAGTAGTTTCTCCATAACTTTGCAAACTATGCTGGTCAAGGAAACTGGTCTATAGTTCAGAGCCGTATCCCTCCTTCCCTTTTTGAAGATAGGTATCACATTTGCTTGTTTCCAGCATCTTGGAATCTCCCCCAACTCCAGTGACTCCTTAAATATGATACTTAGTGCCACTGATATTGTGTTTGCGCATTTTTAAGCACATGAGGGGATATGTCATCAGGACCTGTAGCTTTATGAACATCTAAATCCATCAGCGCTTTGCATACCTCTGTGGCTGTAAGGTTGATGTTCTCTAATACCGGCCCTTGAGCTTCTATCACTGCAATCTGAGGGGGTGGGGTATTTTCTACTGTAAATACTGACTGAAACTCCTTGTTCAATTCTTTGCAGATCTCTTCGTCCGTCTCAGTGATGCTTCCATCCGCTCTCTTTAGCCTTAAAACCTGTTCTTTTACCTTCAGTTTTCCTCTGATAAAGTTGTGGAAAAGCTTGGGATTTTCTTTAGCCTTCGAGGTGATGTTCCTCTCATAATCTCTCTCTGCCTCTCTCCTTTTACTTAGGTAGTCATTTCTTGCTCTTTTGTAGGTTTGCCAGGCATTTATGTTTTTTCTCCTCCTATACCTTTTCCAGCATTTGTCTCTCCACTCCTTAGCTCTTTTACACCCATTATCGAACCATTTCTCTCTGGCATGAATTACACCTACTTTGGTGACAGGTATGCAGCAATCTACTATCTTCCCATATTTCTCACAAAAGATGTCATGCATTTCTTGTACAGATTTGTTGTAAAATAAGGTTCTCCAGTCAATAACTGCAAAAAGCTCATTCATTTTGATGTAATCTCCTTTTGGATAGTTCCTCCTCATGTCCTCAGTGCCTCTACTCTCAGGAAGAATATTTTCAATGATATACTCCATCAACAACACACAGTGGTCACTCTTTCCAATTGGTGGTTCATACTCAATATTTTCAATATCCAACACATTATCTGTGAACACTAGATCAAGTAGTGATGGCTCATCCCCACCCCTGGCTCTTGTTGGTTCCATTACATGTTGGTGTAGGAAATTCCCTTGTACGCAATCTAGGAATCTTGCCCCGAATGAGTTCCCACCACTGTGTGGGTCAAGATTTATCCAATCTATCTCTTTATGATTAAAGTCTCCCATAATCAAAATCCTACATTTTTTCTCCCGTGCCATGTTAACAACTGAGTTTATGACTTCAATAGTACCTATATGACTTTCCTCATAAATTTCAAGCCTATTTTGGTTCCTTGGTGGGTTGTATACAACAGTTATTATAATGCTCTCTGACCCAGTATTTATGCGAGCAACAAGAAATTCCCTGAACTCACTTTCTATAGCCAAGTTTATTTCTTCAACTTGAATCCTCTCACTTATGAGCAGTGCTATCCCTCCACCAGTCCTCTCAGATCTTTCAACCCTTAGTATTCTGAAGCCCTTAGGAAAAACTGTGACACTGTTTATGTCCTCACTCAACTTCGTCTCTGTAATTGCTACTATATCTGCCTTACTGTTGTGAATCCTATCTTTTAATTCTACTGCCTTACCAGCTAATCCATCAGCATTTGTGTATAACAATCTTAATGAGGCCCCATCCCCTGATCTTCTGTCATTATCTTCTTTATCTCCCCTTTGTCTGGAAGTATTCTGTAACGAAAATTTTTCTTCTCTTCTTCATTTCTTTCATCATTTAACCTTCTTGCCTCTTGCAACAAGTTTTTGATCTTTCCCATCTCTTCCTGTGTTCTGTATCGTCTAATGAACACTTCTTTGCATTCTTGAAGGTCTTTTAGACTTTTTTTTCTCAACAATATTTCCCTACATGTTTCCTCTCTCTCAAAGGTTACTTTTGTTGGTCTCGGCTTTCCTTCCCTCGAATATTTACCTAGTTGGTATATGTTTACAATATCCTCAGGACCACATACTACTCCAAGCTTTCTTATCAGGTCTACAACCCTAGCTTTATTTTCTTCAAGTCTCCCCTGCCATGTTGGCTCCTGGGATTCGCTTATGCCTGAGATTACCACTGTCTTCTCCTTATCAAGTGCCTGTCTGATGAGTGGGTTTGCCCTTTCCATCACAACGTCTTTCATTTTTTCGATTACTGTCTCTTTATAGTCAACTGTTTGTATGTTTTCCAGTGTCACCACCTTTACAGCCTCTTTTACTGCCACATTCCCCTTTAGTGCATCAGCAAAGGACGTTTTCATGGCATCATTTTCCATATTCAGCTCCTGGAACTCTTTTCTGAACTGTTCAATGTTTTCCTTAATCTGGAAATTCCAAGCAGCAATCTCGTCTCTCTCAGAAGAGAGCAGTGAACTAACATCTAATTCCTTTAGGTTGTCATTCAGCTGTTTGTTTTTATCTTCTTGTTTAGAAATTCTAGATTCTAGTTGACTCTTTTCCACTTCCAGCTTCTTTATTCTTTTTTCTAGTTCCTTTCTCTCCTGCCCTTGTGCTTTATTTGCTTTCTCCAAAGATCTTATTTGTTCTCTGAGTGTTTCATTCTCTTTCAATTCTCCATCCATATTCCAAATTTTATCATCAAGGCTTATAACCATTTCCTCTAACTTCTTGATTCTCTGTTTAAGTCCCCTGATGACTACCCCTTCTCCCGACCATGGGTGGGAGAGGTTTGGGACAGAGATGGCCTCATTTTTATGTTCTCCCTCTCACAGAATATAGAAAGAAGACGAGAAAGAGGAAAAAAAAGAAAAGAGAAAAACTTTTAATTGAGCTTCACACATAATTTTTATATCTCCATATAAGTGCTATTTAGTGACTCAATTTGTCTCTTTTCTGGTAACACACATCTTAACTTAAAAACTTGACCATGGTAATTTAAGTATAAAAAGAAAAGAAAAACAAAAGTCAAACCTGAAGGAAAATTCGAATTTGTGTTTGAGGTGGCACCCACCTGTTTCTGCTATATATTCGTCCTAACTGATAAACTGACTTGCTAACCAAGATATGTTATCACGGGATTAGACTTTACATTTAACTCAATATATATACAAAATAAAAAAAAATAGTAAAAGAGAAAGCTAAAAGAAAAGCAAAAAAAAAATGAAGAAAATAGGACTGCTGTACTACTTGGCTACTTAACTCAGTACTGTTGACAGGTGGATATTTGGTAATTTTTTTTTCTTTTATTATTCAATTATTTTGTGTATAAAACTAACTAACTAGTTAATATAAATGGGAAGGATACTGATTTTAACAATATATAGAACCACAGGATCAGGTAAGCGGCTTAAGAGATTTCCCCAGTTTACACAAAAAATTAGGTAATGTGATGTGATGGCTCCACCTCTGGCAACTCTTCTAGATTTCCCTCAAGGCAGAACTGGACGGCAGCTTCTCTCTCTCCTCACGAAAATGTTCTCAATTTGTTTTTCTTTAATATGAACAGTCTCGTCTTACAACAAATATAAGTTTTTGTACTCACAATACTCTGCAGGATTTCAGATTTATAGAAATTATGGTAAAGTTTTCCACTAAGCACTTAGTCACTCGAAACAATTAAAAATTTAAGAGGAGCAGTTCCGTGTGTCACTGAACGCGCGGTTGTGTGTGTGTGTGTGTGTATATATATATATATATATATATATATATATATATATATATATATATATATATATATATATATATATATATATATATATATATATATATATATATATATATATATATATATTTATATATATATATATATATATATATATATATATATATATATATATATATATATATATATATATATATATATATATATATATATATAAATATAAATATAAATATATATATATATATATATATATATATATATATATATATATATATATATATATATATATATATATATATATATATATATATATATATATATATATATATATATATATATATATATATATATATATATATATATATATATATATATATATATATATATATATGTGTGTGTGTGTGTGTGTGTGTGTGTGTGTGTGTGATTACCTAATTGTGATTACCTAATAGTGTTTGCGGGAAAGAGCCCAAGGCTCGTATCTTCCCGTCTCCTCATCGGTTCCATTTTATACTTAGTGATACTTATCATACCTGTCCTTAAAACTATGGATTGAGATAGCATTAACTACCTCCTCGCTTAGCCAATTCCAATTATCAACTACTCTTACACTGAAAAAGTATTTCCTAACATCCTGCAAAGAAGTTTTCTTACGAAGCTTCAAACTATGACCTCTAGTTCTAGAGCCAGCCATATCAAAATATCGATCCCTATCCACTCTATCATAACCATGAAGGAATTTAAAGACTGTCACCATATCCCCCCTCACTCTTCTAGCTTCGAGTGATGGTAAGTCTAATTCCCTCAGCCTCTCATCATAACTGAGATTGCGTATTTCTGGCACCAGTTTCGTGGCATGTCTTTGAACTTTTTCAAGCTTAGCTATGTGCTTTTTCAAGTGCGGATTCCAAAAGGGGGCTGCATATTCGAGTTTTGGCCTCACATAGGTTACATAAATATTTCTGAACATTTCCTTGTCCATGTGCCTGAAGGCTACCCTTACATTTGATAAGAATGCATATGCTGCCCTTACTATGCCATTTATATGTATTTCTGGAGACATATCTGCCAGTATGCTTACTCCTAGATCTCTCTCATTTTCTGTCTCTTGAAGTTGTACTCCAGCCACCGAGTAGTCAAGCTTGGGCCTTCTTGCACTTATGCCCATTCTCATTACCTTACATTTTGAAGTATTGAATTTCATTAGCCACTTTTCTGACCACTCATGCAGATTATTTAGATCCTCCTGAAGTTCTCTACTATTGTTCTCGTTTCTTACTTTCTACACAATCTTTGCATCATCTGCAAACATATTCATGAATGAGTTTACAGACTCTGGTAGGTCATTTACATATACAAGGAACAAAAGTGGCCCTAAAACTGAACCCTGTGGAACTCCACTACTAACTCTTCTCCATTCAGACACTGAGTGTCTTACTCTAACCCTCTGTTCCCTTCCTTCTAAGTAAGTTTTTATCCATTCCAAAACATTTCCACCTATTCTAGCCATTGATTGCAGCTTCCTATTAAGTCTCCCATGTGGAACAGTGTCAAACGCTTTCTGGAAGTCTAGGAATATGCAATCTGCCCAGCCCTCTCTTTCCTGTAAGATTTGGCTTACCTCATCATAAAATTCTAATAAGTTTGTTACTGTTGATCTACCTTCTCTGAAGCCATGTTGCCTCACTGACAAAAAGTTGAAGGATTCCAAGTGAAGAGAGATATGTTTCCTTAGTAGTTTCTCCATAAGTTTGCAAACTATGCTGGTCAAGGAAACTGGTGTATAGTTCAGAGCCGTATCCCTCCTTCCCTTTTTGAAGATAGGTATCACATTTGCTTGTTTCCAGCATCTTAGAATCTCCCCCGACTCCAGTGACTCCTTAAATATGATACTTAGTGCCACTGATATTGTGTTTGCACATTTTTTAAGCACATGAGGGGATATGTCATCAGGACCTGTAGCTTTATTAACATCTATTGCAATCTGAGGGGGTGGGGTATTTTCTACTGTAAATACTGATTGAAACTCCTTGTTCAATTCTTGCAGATCTCTTCATCCGTCTCAGTGATGCTTCCATCCGCTCTCTTTAGCCTTAAAACCTGTCCTTTTACCTTCAGTTTTCCTCTGATAAAGCTGTGGAAAAGCTTTTGATTTTCTGTAGCCTTCCTGGTGATGTCCCTCTCATAGTCTCTCTCTGCCTCTCTCCTTTTACTTAGGTAGTCATTTCTTGCTCTTTTGTAGGTTTGCCAGGCATTTATGTTTTTTCTCCACCTATACCTTTTCCAGCATTTGTCTCTCCACTCCTTAGCTCTTTTACACCCATTATCGAACCATTTCTCTCTGGCATGAATTACACCTACTTTGGTGACAGGTATGCAGCAATCTACTATCTTCCCATATTGCTCACAAAAGATGTCATACATTTCTTGTACAGATTTGTTGTAAAATAAGGTTCTCCAGTCAATAACTGCAAAAAGCTCATTCATTTTGATGTAATCTCATTTCGGATAGTTCCTCCTCATGTCCTTAGTGCCTCTACTCTCAGGAAGAATATCTTCAATGATATACTCCATCAACAACACACAGTGGTCACTCTTTCCAATTGGTGGTTCATACTCAATTTTTTCAATATCCAACACATTATCTGTGAACACTAGATCAAGTAGTGATGGCTCATCCCCACTCCTGGCCCTTGTTGGTTCCATTACATGTTGGTGTAGGAAATTCCCTTGTACGCAATCTAGGAATCTTGCCCCGAATGAGTCCTCACCACTGTGTGGGTCAAGATTTATCCAATCTATCTCTTTATGATTAAAGTCTCCCATAATCAAAATCCTACATTTTTTTTCCCGTGCCATGTTAACAACTGAGTTTATGACTTCAATAGTACCTATATGACTTTCCTCATAAACTTCAAGCCTATTTTGGTTCCTTGGTGTATTGTATACAACAGTTATTATAATGCTCTCTGACCCAGTATTTATGCGAGCAACAAGAAATTCCTTGAACTCACTTTCTATAGCCAAGTTTATTACCTGTTAGCTACTATACAAGGAAATAAACACATTCTACCTGAATGCCACTCTGTTCATATTACAGTTTCTCACAACCTCATTCGTGTCTTCGTTTTCGCATTTAATTCAAATCCTACTCTAATTAGGGATTAACAGTAATCATATAAGCACATTACCATATGTGAAAATATAAATCATATTTTACCCCAACTGGGACTCGAACCTAGATTCGAGTCCTGGTTGGGGTAAAATGTGATGCATGTTTTCACATATGGTAATGTGCTTATTTGATTATTGTTGGTCCTTAATGAGACTGGGATTTAAATTAAATGCGAAAACGAAGCCGCAAGTGAGTTTGGGAGAAACTGTAATATGAACAAAAAGTCATTCAGATAGAATGCTTTCATTCCTAGTATACCAGTTAAGCAGCAAGTTTGGTTTCTCTTTTAGACCTTTTGTGGTGTAGTTGGTAGGGCCTTGGCACAGCAATAATGTATCCTATTTTCGAGTCCCGATCTGGGTAAAATATGATTCATGTTTACACATATGGTAATGTGGTTATTTGATTACTGTTGGTCCTTAATGTGATTGGTATTTGAATGAAATGTGAAAATGAAGCAACGAGTGAGGTTGGGGAAAACTGTTTTATGAAAAAAAAGGCATTCAGATAGAAAGCATTCATTCCTAGTATAGCAGTTAAGCTGTAAGGTTGGTTTCTCTTTTAGACTGCCTTTGGTGTAGTTGGTAGCACCTTGACACAGTAATTATGTGTCCTAGGGTCGAGTCCTATTCAGGGTAAAATTGATTCATGTTTTCACATATGCTAATTTGATTATATTATATTGTTGGCTCCTAATGAGATTGGGATTTTAACTAAATGCAAAAACAAAACCAAGAGTGAGGTTGGGAGTACCTGTAATATGAACAAAAAGGCATTCAGATAGAATTCCTAGTATAGCAGTTAAGCTGTGAAGTTGGTTTCTCTTTTAAACCTTCAGTGGTGTAGTTGGTAGCGCATTGGTACAGTAATTATGTGTCCTAGGTTCGAGTCACATTCGGGGTAAAAATGATTCATGTTTTTACATTTGGCAATGTGATTATTTGATTATTGTAGGTTCGTAATGAGATTGGGATTAAATTAAATGCAAAAACGAAACCACGAATGAGGTTGGAAGAAACTTTAACATGAACAAAAAGGCAATAAGTTAGAATGAGTTCATTTCTAGTATTGCAGTTAAGCTGTAAGGTTGGTTTCGCCTTTGAATCTCCTGTGGAGTAGTTGGTAGTGCCTTGATACAGTAATTCTGTGTCCTAGGTTCGAACCCCATTCGGGGTAAAATTGATTCATGTTTTCACATATGGTAAAGTGCTTATTTGATTATTGTTGGCCCCTAATGAGATATGGATTTGAATTAACTGCTAAAACGAAGCCACGAGTGAAGTTGGGAAAAACTTTAATATGGACAAAAAGGCATTCAGATAGAATGAGTTCATTCCTAATATTGCAGTGAAGCTGTAAGGTTAGTTTCTCATTTAGACCCTCTGTAGTGCAGTTGGTAGTGTCTTGGTACAGTAATTATGTGTCCTAGTTTCGAGTCCAAGTTGGGGTAAAAATTATTCATGTTTTCACATTTGGTAATGTGCTTATTTGATTATGGTAGGTCCCTAT
This sequence comes from Halocaridina rubra, assembly GCA_037179515.1. Classification (NCBI taxonomy): domain Eukaryota; kingdom Metazoa; phylum Arthropoda; class Malacostraca; order Decapoda; family Atyidae; genus Halocaridina; species Halocaridina rubra. The sequence goes on along the minus strand of JAXCGZ010007547.1, from coordinate 184,116 downwards.
GAAGTCTGAATTTAAATTATATTCTAAAACGAAGCCACGAGTGAGGTTGGGAGAACCTATAATATGAATAAAAAGGCTTTCAGATAGAATGGATTCATTCTTAGTATAGCGGTTAAGCTGTAAGGTTGGTTTCTCTTTTAGACTGTCTGTGGTGTAGTTGGTAGCACCTTGGCACAGTAATTATGTGTCCTAGGATCGGGTCCCAGTCGGGGTAAAATTGATTCATGCTTTCACATATGCTAATGGGCTTATTTGATTATTGTTGGCCCCTGATAAGATTGGAATTTGAATTAAATGCGAAAACGAAGCCATGAGTTAGGTTGGAAGAAACTGTACTATGAACAAAAAGGCATTCAGACATACTGCGTTCATTCCTAGTATTGCAGTTACACTGTAAGATTGGTTTCTCATTTTGACCTTGAGTGGTGTAGTTGGTAGTGCCTTGGCACAGTAATTATGTGCCCTAGTTTCAAATCCCAGTCGGGGTAAAAATGATTCATATATATATATATATATATATATATATATATATATATATATATATATATATATATATATATATATATATATATATATATATATATATATATATATATATATATATATATATATATATATATATATATATATATATATATATATATATATATATATATATATATATATATATATATATATATATATATATATATATATGGTAAGGAAGCTCATCAGTGAAACAACATATAAACAAAATAATGCTATTTTTCTATGTGTTGTGTCGCTGATGGGATTCCTTACCATTTAGTGCATTATGCCAAAAGTTGGTGATTACTCATGCATATATATAAAGAAAAGATACGATGCAACGAGAAATGCAGAAGATCAAGAACAGTATAAAGCGGCGAGAGAGCGGTAGCAGTAGCAAAAGCAGAGTCTACAACATTTTTATGAAGATCTGGACACTAAACATGGACAAAAGAAAGTGTTCAGTATAGCAAAGCAGAATAATAAAGCTGCTAAAGACTTGATACATGTTAAGCAAATTAAAGATGAACAGGGAAGAGTTTTGTGTGAAGAGCAGGATATCAAACAGAGATGGAAGAGCTATTTGGAGACATTGCTAAATGTAGAAATCCCAAGGCAAATTATAGAGTATGGACAGCCAAATGAGGTCGAGGTGGAAGAGATTAGGTTGCAAGAGGAGAAGGAAGCAATTGGAAAAATGCATAACGGGAAAGCAGCTGGACCAGATGAGGTACCTGTTGAGGCTTGGAAAGCACTAGGCAACCTGGGAGTGAAGATCGTGTACGAGATCATTTGTCAAGCATTTGATAGTGAAAAAATGCCAAATGAATGGAGAGAAAGTACACTGGTACCAATTTACAAAGAGAAGGGGGACATCCAGGACTGTGAAAAGTATAGAGGGATTAAGCTTATGAGCCATACTATGAAGATATATGAGAGAGTAATGGACAAAAGATAGAGAGAATGTACGGAAATAACGGAAGCTCAGTTTGGAATTGTGCCAGGAAGAAGTACAACGGATCCCATCTTTGCATTGAGACAGTTAATGGAAAAGTACATAGAGAAATGGAAGGGATTACATCTGGCTTTTATTGAATTGGAAAAAGCTTTCAATCGAGTACCAAGGGAGGAAGTGCGGAAGTGCATGTGGGAGAAGGGAGTGCCAGAAAAGTATGTGAGGCTGTGCCAGGATATGTACAGAGATGCATACACACAAGTGAGGACAGCGGCCGGGGTGACGGACATGTTCCCAGTGACAGTTAGACTACATCAGGGGTCGACATTGAGTCAACACCTTTTCAATCTGTTCATGGATGTGATAGTGAGGAACGTATTGGAGGAGGCCCCATGGACTATGTTATTTGCCGACGACATAGTCTTGGTGGCGGAGACCAGAGAGGAAGTGGAGGAGAAGTTGAACGAGAGGAGGAACGAGTTGGAAAGTAAAGGGCGAAAGATAAGCCGGGTCAAAACAAAATACATGCAAATGGGTGAACAAGATGATTACAGTCAATTGTACTTGGCACAGGAGAGGTTAAAAAAGGTGGAGGCTTCCAGGTACTTGGGGTCAAATCTGTCGCAGGATGGTGAACTGGATAGAGAAATAAATGGGAGGATACAAGCAGGATGGAAAAATTGGAAGAAATGCACTGGACTGATATATGATAGAAAGGTTAGTGCAAGAGTGAAAGGCATGATATATCGTGCAGTGGTAAGGCCAGCGATGATATATGGCTCGGAGATGTGGCCTTTTAAGAAAACACAAGAAAGAAAGATGGAAGTGGCAAAGATGAGAATGGTCAGATATATGTTGGGTGTGACGAGGAAGGATAGGATCAGGAACGAGAGAATTAGAGGGACAGCCAAGGTGACACAAGTGGGAAAGAAGATGCAAGAAAGAAGGCTTCAGTGGTATGGACATTGTACGAGGAGAGATGAAGATTGGATTGGTAGAAGGATGATTGAGCTACAGGTGGAGGGAGTGAGAGACGATGGGATGACTGTATACGGGACGACTTGAGAGAGAAGGACCTCAGTGGACAGGAAGCATTGGACAGGAGAGAGTGGAAAAGGCTGATTAGAAACCTCGACCCCATATAGATATGGGAAAAGCGAGAGAAGAAGAAGAAATATATATATATATATATATATATATATATATATATATATATATATATATATATATATATATATATATATATATATAATATATATATATATATATATATATATATATATATATATATATATATATATATATATATATATATATATATATATATATATATATATATATATATATATATATATATATATATATATATATATATATATATATATATATATATATATATATATATATATATATATATATATATGAAAACATGAATCACATCTTAACCCGACTGTGACTCGAACCTTAGATGCATGATTTTTGTGCTAAGGCGCTACCAGCTACACTACTGAAGGTCTAAAAGAGAAGCCAACCGTACAGCTTAACTGCTATACTAGGAATAAACGTATTCTTCTGAATGTCTTTTTGTTCATATTACAGTTTTTCCCATCCTCACTTGTGGCTTCGATTTCGAATTTAATTCAAATCCCAATGTAAATAGGCATGAACAATAATCAAATATACACATAAACATATGAAAACATGAATCTATTTTAACCCAACCGCGACTCGAACATAAGACACATAATTACTGTGCCGAGGCGCTACCAACTACACTACAGAAGGTCTAAAAAAAGAAGCCAAACTTACAGCATAGCTGCTATATTAGGAATGGACATATTCTTTCTCAATGCCTTTTTTTTTCATATTACAGTATCTCCCAAAATCACTCGTGGCTTCGTTTTCGCATTTAATTCAAATCCCAATCTAAATAGGCATCAACAATAATCAAATAAAAACAATAACATATGTGAAAACATGAATAATATTTTAACCCGACCGGGACTCTACATATCGATCTATCTATCTGTCTTTCTGTCTCTATCTATCTACACATATATCACTCTATATCTTTATTTATATTGTTATTTACTTGCTATCTATCTGTTTATCTATTTGTATTTATTAATGAACCCATATGCAATGATGTGATTATACTAGTAGTTAAAGAGAGAGAGAGAGAGAGAGAGAGAGAGAGAGAGAGAGAGAGAGAGAGAGAGAGAGAGAGAGAGAGAGAGAGAGAGAGAGAGAGAGAGAGAGAGAGAGAGAGAGAGAGAGTTTTATCGAATTCATTCTTTCAACTGCAGTCAGTGAGAACAGTCCTGAGTTGTTGCCGGAGGTGAAGATTTGACCGATAGGGTAAGAAGAAGAATTTGTCATAGGAAATATTTAAATCCTCATCAGAATTTGCTAAGCATATATCAAAATATCACTTATATCTGCCTCTATATATTTATCGACCCGTCTATGTATGCGTGGGTGTTTGTGTGCGTGTGTTTGTGTGCTTTTGTGTTTCTTGCCTATTTGTATTTACCTAATTGTGCTTTCAGGAAAGAACCCCAATGCTCATAATTCCTCATCTCGTGGCCAATTGCATTTTTTCTCACTGACACTTATCTATCCTTAAAACTGCGCATGCATGTAGCATTTACCCCTTCCTCACTTAGCGAATTCCAAATATCAATTGTTCTCACACTAATAATAAATTACTTCCTTTTCATCCTGCAAATGTTTTTACTGAGCTTCAACCTATGACCTCTAGTTTTAGAGCCACCCATATTAAAATATCGCCCCCTGTTCATTCTTCAAAACAATAAAGGACTTAAGAAACAGACACTATATCCCCCCTTTTATTTCTAGCTTCGAATGATGATAAGTCTTACTCCCTGTGTCTTTCATCATAAATAACATTATGTATTACTGTTACTAGCTTTGCAGCATGACTTTGAACTTCCTCCTATTTATAAATGTGCTTTTCTAAGTGTTAATTCCAAAAGGGTGATGCATATTCAAATTTTAGTGTCACAAAAATCACGTAGATATATTTGAATATTTCCTTGTGAATGTGCCTGAAGGCCACCTTTCTGTTAACTAAGAAAGCATATGCCGCCTTTTCTATACCATTAATATGCATTTTGAAAAAAAAAATGTGCCAATACGTGTATCCTTAGATCTCTCTGGTTCTCAGTCTTTTGAAGTTCCATGCTTGATATATCGAGTACCAAAGCTTGAACCTTCGTGCGCTCGTGCCCATTCTCATTACCTTACATTTCAATGTATTGAATGTCATTAACTATTTTTGTGACCACTAATGCAGTCTACTTTAAATCAGTTTTCATCCATTCCAAGACTTTTGGACCTTAGGACATATTTTTTTTTTAAACTGCTTCTTGGTCCTGTCCATATCTACGAGTAGCCTTGTATCGTGGATTCATTCTATGAACTGAGAAATTAATTATTTTTTTCGGGTTTCATTTTCATTTTCCCTTCTATTTATTTTCCAGTTTGTTCTTTCTGCCTCTGGAGGGGAGTAGAAATACCTAAGTCGGGGTTGTCTGGATTATTTACCCCAGGGAGCCAAATATTGGCAAAGTTACTTTCAGATAATTATGAGCAAGTCGAGACCACTGACTAGAGGTGTAAATTTATAATTCTAATGAAAATTATAATAATAAGTTACATTCGCATTTAACCAAAAAAAACAAGAAGCAATGAAATTTAAACAATTATTTACTTTAATATTCATTCCTACTCTCAGAAATTGGACACCTTTAGGCCAATACAAGTTCCATGGACTGCATAGAAGGGTGTGGTGGGGTACACGTGGTCTGCAAAGTAGTTTACACCCCTAACCTAAGTGAATTTTTTTCTTTATTCAGATAACTGTAAATGGGGACGTACACATGAGCACTCCCAGTGATATTGCAGTTGTTAAACATTACAATCTATATTTGGTCAAGTATAAATAAAATATTAATAGAATTTGCAATTCATTTTAAATGTCATAGAAAGTAATTAAGAATAAAATATAGTGCAATAATTGATTGATGGCAGAAGAGCACTCTGCAATTATTAATTCATATGCATGCGTATACTCATATATATATATATATATATATATATATATATTATATATATATATATATATTATATATATATATATATATATATAACTAATTATATAAGCAATAGAAATGCCACAGGGGATTCATAGTGACACATATCTAGGAGAGAGAGAGAGAGAGAGAGAGAGAGAGAGAGAGAGAGAGAGAGAGAGAGAGAGAGAGAGAGAGAGAGAGAGAGGGAGAGAGAGAGAGAGAGAGAGAGAGAGAGAGAGAGAGAGAGAGAGACTGTGGTATTCATTTCAGCAAATGGAGTTATTAGTCCTTTTCACAGATTAAAATGCATAAATGGATTCTCATATTCATCATTGTCATCTGAGGGTGACACAACAAAGGAAAAGGACGGGCTGAATAAACAGTCCGGGCATTGAGAGTTCAGAAACAGGGCAGTGCAAGGCCACGAGGAAAGAAAAAATGTGCATGTAATCAACTGCATATACATACAAAAATACCCCACACATACATACATACACACATAAACACAGCACCATCTCATATAACAGAAATTTAAAAGGAAAGGAAAAGGAAAGACTGAAAGCTCCAACCCTTCTCTTCCCTTCAAATTATGTACATGGAGAGGTTTACGTCTGCTTAATCAATTATTAATATTATTATTATTATTATTATTATTATTATTATTATTATTATTATTATTATATTATTATTATTATTATTATTATTCATTATTATTATTATTATTATTATTATTATTATTATTATTATTATTATTATTATTATTATTATTATTATTATTATTATTATTATTATTATTATTATTATTATTTTTATTTTTATCATTATTATTATTATTATTATTATTATTATTATTATTATTATTATTATTATTATTATTATTATTATTATTATTATTATTATTATTATTATTTTTAGTGGTAGTAGTAGTAGTAGTAGTAGTAGTATCATTAGTATTATTAGTTATTACCTTTATTATTATCATCATCATCACCATCTTTGCTATAGCTCTTGTATATAGGTAAAGTTACAAACCAAAGGTAATAATTTTTTAGGCACA
>JAXCGZ010007547.1:170000-172500 GCA_037179515.1 Halocaridina rubra | reverse complement strand
TACATAAATATTTCTGAACATTTCCTTGTCCATGTGCCTGAAGGCTACCCTTACATTTGATAAGAATGCATATGCTGCCCTTACTATGCCATTTATATGTATTTCTGGAGACAGACCTACCAGTATGTTTACTCCTAGATCTCTCATTTTCTGTCTCTTGAAGTTGTACTCCAGCCACCGAGTAGTCAAGCTTGGGCCTTCTTGCACTTGTACCCATTCTCATTACCTTACATTTTGAAGTATTGAATATCATTAGCCACTTTTCTGACCACTCATGCAGACTATTTAGATCTTCCTGAAGTTCTCTACCATTGTTCTCGTTTTTTTACTTTCTTCACAGTCTTTGCATCATCTGCAAACATATTCATGAATGAATTTACAGACTCTGGTAGGTCATTTACATATACAAGGAACAAAAGTGGCCCTAAAACTGAACCCTGTGGAACTCCACTACTAACTCTTCTCCATTCAGACACTGAGTGTCTTACTCTAACACTCTGTTCCCTTCCTTCTAAGTAAGTTTTTATCCATTTCAAGACATTTCCACCTATTCTAGCCATTACTTGTAGCTTCCTAATAAGTCTCCCATGTGGAACAGTGTCAATCGCTTTCTGGAAGTCTAGGAATATGCAATCTGCCCAGCCCTCTCTTTCCTGTAAGATTCGGCTTACCTCATCTTAAAATTCTAATAAGTTTGTTACTGTTGATCTACCTTCTCTGAAGCCATGTTGCCTAACTGACAAAAAGTTGAAGGATTCCAAGTGAAGAGAGATATGTTTCCTTAGTAGTTTCTCCATAACTTTTCAAACTATAATGGGCAAGGAAACTGGTCTAAAGCTCAGAGCCGTATCCCTCCTTCCCTTCTTGAAGATAGGTATCACATTTGCTTGTTTCCAGCATCTTGGAATCTCCCCTGACTCCAGTGACTTTTTAAATATGATACCCAGTGCCCCTGATATTGAGTTTGCGCATTTTTTAAGTCCATGAGGGGATATGTCATCAGGACCTGTAGCTTTATGAACATCTAAATCTATCAGCACTTTGCATACCTCGGTGGCTGTAAGGTTGATGTTCTCTAATACCGGCCCTTGAGCTTCTATCTCTGCAATTTGAGGGGGTGGGGTTCTTTCTACTGTATATACTGACTGAAACTCCTTTTTCAATTCTTTGCAGCTCTCTTCATCCGTCTCAGTGATGCTTCCATCCGCTCTCTTTAGCCTTAAAACCTGTTCTTTTACCTTCAGTTTTCCTCTGATAAAGCTGTGGAAATACTTGGGATTTTCTTTAGCCTTCCTGGTGATGTCCCTCTCATAGTCTCTCTCTGCCTCTCTCCTTTTACTTAGGTAGTCATTTCTTGCTCGTTTGTAGGTTTGCCAGGCATATGTTTTTTCTCCACCTATACCTTTTCCAGCATTTGTCTCTCCACTCCTTAGCTCTTTTACACTCATTCTCGATCCATTTCTCACTGGCATGAATTACACCTAATTTAGTGGCAGGTATGCAGCCATCTACTATCTTCCCATATTTCTCACAAAAGATGTCATACATTTCCTGTACAGATTTGTTGTAAAATAAGATTCTCCAGTCAATAACTGCAAAAAGCTCATTCATTTTGATGTAAATATCCTATCGGATAGTTCCTCCTCATGTCCTCAGTGCCTCTACTCTCAGGCAGAATATCTTCAATGATATACTCCATCAACAACGCACAGTGGTCACTCTTTCCAATTGGTGGTTCATACTCATTTTTTTCAATATCCAACACCTTATCTGTGAATACTAGATCAAGTAGTGATGGCTCATCCCCACCCCTGGCCCTCGTTGGTTCCATTATATGTTGGTGTAGGAAATTCCCTTGTACGCAATCTAGGAATCTTGCCCCTAATGAGTCCTCACCACTGTGTGGGTCAAGATTTATCCAGTCTATCTCTTTATGATTAAAATCTATGTATGTATGTATGTATGAATGTATGTATGTATGTATGTATGTATTTATGTATGTATGTATGTATGTATGTATGTATGTATGTATGTATGTATGTATGTATGTATGTATGTATGTATGTATGTATGTATGTATGTATGTATGTATGTATGTATGTATGTATGTATGTATGCATGTATGTATGTATGTATGTATGTAGTATGTATGTATGTAGTATGTATGTATGTAGTATGTATGTATGTATGTATGTATGTATGTATGTATGTATGTATGTATGTATGTATGTATGTATGTATGTATGTATGTATGTATGTATGTATGTATGTATGTATGTATGTATGTATGTATGTATGTATGTATGTATGTATGTATGTATGTAGGTATGTAGGTATGTGTGTAGTATGTATGTATGTATGTATGTATGTATGTATGTATGTATGTATGTATGTATGTATGTATGTATGTATGTATGTATGTATGTATGTATGTATGTATGTATGTATGTATGTATGTATGTATGTATGTATATATATATATATATATATATATATATAT
>JAXCGZ010007547.1:142500-167500 GCA_037179515.1 Halocaridina rubra | reverse complement strand
ATATATATATATATATATATATATATATATATATATATATATATATATATATATATATACAGGTATATATATATATATATATATATATATATATATATATATATATATATATATATATATATATATATATATATATATATACAGGTATATATATATATATATATATATATATATATATATATATATATATATATATATATATATATATATATATATATATATATATATATATACAGGTATATATATATATATATATATATATATATATATATATATATATATATATATATATATATATATATATATATACAGGTATATATATATATATATATATATATATATATATATATATATATATATATATATATATATATATATATATATATATATATATATATATATATATATATATATATATATATATATATATATATATATATATATATATATATATATATATATATATATATATATATATATATATATATATATATATATATATATATATATATATATATATATATATATATATATATATATATATATATATATATATATATATATATATATATATATATATATATATATACATAAATATATATATATATATATATATATATATATATATATATATATATATATATATATATATATATATATATATATATATATATATATACATAGATATATATATATATATATATATATATATATATATATATATATATATATATATATATATATATATATATATATATACATATATATATATATATATATATATATATATATATATATATATATATATATATATATATATATATATATATATATATATATATATATATATATATATATATATATATATATATATATATATATATATATATATATATATATATATATATATATATATGTTTATATATATATATATATATATATATATATATATATATATATATATATATATATATATATATATATATATATATATATATATATATATATATATATATATATATATATATATATATATATATATATATATCTTATATATCTTATATATATATATATATATATATATATATATATATATATATATATATATATATATATATATATATTATATATATCTTATTCTAAAGCCTAAGGCAGGAGAAAAAAAAGAGAGTTTATTTCTCATTTTTGTATGTACTGTGTTTACAGCTTAATCTTGTCCACCTTAAGGTGGACCATCCACGCAGTTTGAATAGCACTACCTTAGACACCTTCAAATGTAGGTTAGACAGGCATAGGACAAATGAAGAGTGGGTATGAATAGGTTAGTGCTTTGTGCTTAGTGACCCCCGCACCTACACAAGAGCCAAGGAACCTGTAGACCCCCTGTGACGGCAGATACAGGAAGGGCAGGAGGGCGTAACACGTTCTCCCTCTAGCTGTCTCGAAAGTTAGTGAGGAGGACTAACACAAGCAGAAAACGATCCCAATGAAGGCTGGAAGTAATGAGGGCATTTGTCGAACGGAAAAAAAAAATTTTAGTTGAAAAGTCATTGAAAAGAATAGAGTTGAATGGAGTAAGTTTGTCATGCTGAGATCATCAGTCAAAAATGGTGCTGCCTCGTGTGTCTCCTGAGTCCTATTTGTTCTTACTCCCTCTGACATTCTTTTACACTCACTTGTGCTTGACAAGGGGTCCAGTTAGCACCCGAGATATAGCATTATTTTTTCTGTGTTGTTTTACTGATAGGCTTTCTTACAATATATATATATATATATATATATATATATATATATATATATATATATATATATATATATATATATATTTATATATATCATAAAGACATAGATTGGATAAATGTTGATCCACACGGTGATGAGAAGTCATTTGGGGCAAGATTCCTAGATTGCGTACAAGGGAACTTCTTACACCAACATGTACTGGAACCAACGAAGGCAAGGGGTTGGGAAAAGTCATAGCTACTTGATATTGTATTTACAGATAGCATGTTGAATATTGAAAAACTTGAGTATGAGCCACCAGTAGGAAAGAATGACCACTGTGTGTTTTTAATGGAGTATATCACTGAAGATGTTTTGCTTTAGAATAGAGGTACTGATGACACAAGGAGGAACTATCTGAAAGGAGATTACATCAAAATTAATAAACATTTTCGAGTTATTGACTGGAGAACCTAATATACCAGCAAATCTCTACAAGATATGTACGACATCATTTGTGAGAAATATAGGAAGATAGTAAATTGCTGCATACCTGTCACCAAAGTAGATGTGATTCATGCCAGAGAGAAATTGTTCGATAATGATTGTAAAATAGTTAAGGAGTGGAGAGACAAATGCTGGAAAAGGTATTGGAGGAGAAAAACATAAATGCCTGGCTGACCTAAAAAAGAGCAAGAAATGCTTACTTAAGTAAAAGAGGAGAGGCAGCGAGAGATTATGAAAGGGACATCAACAGGAAGGGTAAAGAAAATCCCGAGCTTTTTCACATCATTATCAGTGGAATAATGAAGGTAAGAGAAAAGACTTTAATGCTTAATAGAGCAGATGGAAGCATCACTGAGACGGATGAAGAGATCTGCGAAGAATTGAGCAAGGAGTTTCAGTCAATATTTATAGTAGAAAATACTCCACCCCTTCAGATTGAAGAGATAAAAGCTCAGGGACCGATATTATAGAACATCATCCTTTCACCCACAGAGTTATGCAAAGCGCTAATGGAGTTAGATGTCCATAAAACTACTAGTCCTGATGATATATCCCGCCATGTGCTTTAAAAATGTGCAAATTCAATATCAGTGGCACTAAGTATCAAAATTAAAAAGTCGCTGGAGTCAGGGAAGATTCCAAGATGCTGGAAACAAGCGAACATGGTACCTATCTTCAAAAAGGGAAGGAAGCATACAGTTCTAAACTATAGACATGCTTCCTTGACCAGCATAGTTTGCAAAGTTGTGCAAAAACTACTAAGGAAACATATCTCTCTTCACTTTGACACTGTCCCACATGGGAGACTTATAAAGAAGCTGCAAGCTATGGCAAGAATAGGTGGATATATCATGAAAGGGATAAAAGCATTCTTAGAAGGAAGGGAACAGTGGGTTAGAGTAAGACACTCAGTGTCTGAATGGAGAAGAGTTAGTAATGAAGTTCCACAGGGTTCAGTTTTAGGGCCACTTTTGTTCCTTGTATATATAAATGACCTACCAGAGTCTACAAATTCATTCATGAATATGTTTACAAATGATGCAAAGATTGTGAAGATAGTAAGAAACGAGTACAACGGTAGAGAACTTCAGGAAGATCTAAATAGTCTGCATGAGTGGTCAGAAAATTGCCTAATGAAATTCAATACTTCAAAATGTAAGGTAATGAGAATGGGCACAAGTGCATGAAGGCCAAAGCTTGACTACTTGGTGGCAGGAGTAGATCTTCAAGAGACAGGGAATGAGAGAGATCTAGTAGTAAACATACTGGCCGATTTGTCTCCAGAAATGCATATAAATGGTATAGAAAGGGTAGCATATTGTTCCTTAGCAAGGGTATGTTCAGAAATATTTATGTAACCTATGTGAGGTCAAAGCTTGTATATTTTGGAATCTGCACTTGAATAAGCACGTAGTTAATCTGGAAAAAGGTCAAAGACATGGCATGGATCTGGTGCCATAAATTTGCAATCTCAGTTATGATGAGAGTCTGAGGAAACTAAGCTTACCATCACTCAAAGCTTGAATATTGAGGGGGGATATAGTGATGGTTATATAAATTCCTTCATGGTTATGACAGAGTGGATAGGGATCGATATTTTGATATAATTGGCGCTAGAACTAGAGGTCATAGTTTGAAGCTTCGTAAGAAAACTTCTTTGCAGGATGTAAGGAAGTAATCTTTTAGTGTAAGAGTAGTTAATAGCTAGAATTTGCTAGGCGATGAGGTAGTTAATTCTAACTCAATACATAGTTTTAAGGACAAGTATGATAAGTATCACTAAGTACAAAATGGAACCGATCAGGAGACGGGAAGTTACGAGCTTGGAGCTCTTTCCCGTAAGAACAATTAGGTAATTGCAGTTAGATAATTACATACATACATTCATACATACATGCATACATGCATACATATATACTTACATACATACATACATACATACATACATACATACATACATGCATACATACATACATACATTCATACATACATACATACATACATACATACATACATACATACATACATACATACATACATACATACATACATACATACATACATACATACACACACACACACACCGCGTTCAGTGACACACGGAATTGCTCCTCTTAAATTTTTAACTGTTTGGAGTGACTAAGTGCTTAGTGGAAAACTTTACCATGATTTCCATAAATCTGAAATCCTGCAGAGTATTGTGAGTACAAGAACTTATATTTGTTGTAAGACGAGACTGTTCATATTAAAGGAAAAAAAATTGAGAACTTTTACGTGAGGAGAGAGAGAGAGAAGCTGCCGTCCAGTTCTGCCTTGAGGGAAATCTAGAAGAGATGCCAGAGGTGGAGCCATCACATCACATTACCTAATTTTTTGTGTAAACTGGGGAAAGCTCTTAAGCCGTTTACCTGATCCTGTGGTTCTATATATTGTTAAAATCAGTATCCTTCCCATTTATATTAACTAGTTAGTTAGTTTGATACACGAAAAAATTGAATAATAAAAGAAAAAAAAATTACCAAATACCCACCTGTCAACAGTACTGAGTTAAGTTGCCAAGTAGTACAGCAGTCTTATTTTCTTCATTTTTTTTTTTGCTTTTCTTTTAGCTTTCTCTTTTACTATTTTGTTATTTTGTATATATATTGAGTTAAATGTAAAGTCTAATCCCGTGATAACATATCTTGGTTAGCAAGTCAGTTTATCAGTTAGGAAGAATATATAACAGAAACAGGTGGGTGCCACCTCAAACACAAATTCGAATTTTCCTTCAGGTTTGACTTTTTTTTTTTTTTTTTATACTTAAATTACCATGGTCAAGTTTTTAAGTTAAGATGTGTGTTACCAGAAAGGAGACAAACTGAGTCACTAAATAGCACTTATATGGAGATATAAAAATTCTGTGTGAAGCTAAATTAGAAGTTTTTCTCTTTTCTTTTTTTTTCCTCTTTCTCGTCTTCTTTCTATATTCTGTGAGAGGGAGAACATAAAAATGAAGCCATCTCTGTCCCAAACCTCTCCCACCCATGGGTCGGGAGAAGGGGTAGTCATCAGGGGACTTAAACAGAGAATCAAGAAGTTAGAGGAAATGGTTATAAGCCTTGATGATAAAATTCGGAATATGGATGGAGAAATGAAAGAGAATGAAACACTCAGAGAACAAATAAGATCTTTGGAGGAAGCAAATAAAGCACAAGGGCAGGAGAGAAAGGAACTAGAAAAAAGAATAAAGAAGCTGGAAGGGGAAAAGAGTCAACTAGAATCTAGAATTTCTAAACAAGAAGATAAAAACAAACAGCTGAATGACAACCTAAAGGAATTAGATGTTAGTTCACTGCTCTCTTCTGAGAGAGACGAGATCGCCGCTTGGAATGTTCAGATTAAGAAAAACATTGAACAGTTCAGAAAAGAGTTCCAGGAGCTGAATATGGAAAATGATGCCATGAAAACGTCCTTTGCTGATGCACTAAAGGGGAATGTGGCAGTAAAAGAGGCTGTAAAGGTGGTGGCACTGGAAAACATACAAACAGTTGACTATAAAGAGACAGTAATCGAAAAAATGAAAGACGTTGTGATGGAAAGGGCAAACCCACTCATCAGACAGGCACTTGATAAGGAGAAGACAGTGGTAATCTCAGGCATAAGTGAATCCCAGGAGCCAACATGGCAGGGGAGACTTGAAGAAAATAAAGCTAGCGTTGTAGACCTGATAAGAAAGCTTGGAGTAATATGTGGTCCTGAGGATATTGTAAACATACACCAACTAGGTAAATATTCGAGGGAAGGAAAGCCGAGACCAACAAAAGTAACCTTTGAGAGAGGGGAAACATGTAGGGAAATATTGTTGAGAAAAAAAAGTCTAAAAGACCTTCAAGAATGCAAAGAAGTGTTCATTAGACGATACAGAACACAGGAAGAGATGGGAAAGATCAAAAACTTGTTGCAAGAGGCAAGAAGGTTAAATGATGAAAGAAATGAAGAAGAGAAGAAAAATTTTCGTTACAGAATACTTCCAGACAAAGGGGAGATAAAGAAGATAATGACAGAAGATCAGGGGATGGGGCCTCATTAAGATTGTTATACACAAATGCTGATGGATTAGCTGGTAAGGCAGTAGAATTAAAAGATAGGATTCACAACAGTAAGGCAGATATAGTAGCAATTACAGAGACTAAGTTGAGTGAGGACATAAACAGTGTCACAGTTTTTCCTAAGGGCTTCAGAATACTAAGGGTTGAAAGATCTGAGAGGACTGGTGGAGGGATAGCACTGCTCATAAGTGAGAGGATTCAAGTTGAAGAAATAAACTTGGCTATAGAAAGTGAGTTCAGGGAAATTCTTGTTGCTCGCATAAATACTGGGTCAGAGAGCATTATAATAACTGTTGTATACAACCCACCAAGGAACCAAAATAGGCTTGAAATTTATGAGGAAAGTCATATAGGTACTATTGAAGTCATAAACTCAGTTGTTAACATGGCACGGGAGAAAAAATGTAGGATTTTGATTATGGGAGACTTTAATCATAAAGAGATAGATTGGATAAATCTTGACCCACACAGTGGTGAGGACTCATTCGGGGCAAGATTCCTAGATTGCGTACAAGGGAATTTCCTACACCAACATGTAATGGAACCAACAAGAGCCAGGGGTGGGGATGAGCCATCACTACTTGATCTAGTGTTCACAGATAACGTGTTGGATATTGAAAATATTGAGTATGAACCACCAATTGGAAAGAGTGACCACTGTGTGTTGTTGATGGAGTATATCATTGAATACATTCTTCCTGAGAGTAGAGGCACTGAGGACATGAGGAGGAACTATCCGAAAGGAGATTACATCAAAATGAATGAGCTTTTTGCAGTTATTGACTGGAGAACCTTATTTTACAACAAATCTGTACAAGAAATGTATGACCTCTTTTGTGAGAAATATGGGAAGATAGTAGATTGCTGCATACCTGTCACCAAAGTAGGTGTAATTCATGCCAGAGAGAAATGGTTCGATAATGGGTGTAAAAGAGCTAAGGAGTGGAGAGACAAATGCTGGAAAAGGCATAGGAGGAGAAAAAACATAAATGCCTGGCAAACCTACAAAAGAGCAAGAAATGACTACCTAAGTAAAAGGAGAGAGGCAGAGAGAGATTATGAGAGGGACATCACCAGGAAGGCTAAAGAAAATCCCAAGCTTTTCCACAGCTTTATCAGAGGAAAACTGAAGGTAAAAGAACAGGTTTTAAGGTTAAAGAGAGCGGATGGAAGCATCACTGAGACGGACGAAGAGATCTGCAAAGAATTGAACAAAGAGTTTCAGTCAGTATTTACAGTAGAAAATACCCCACCCCCTCAGATTGCAGTGATAGAAGCTCAAGGGCCAGTATTAGAGAACATCAACCTTACAGCCACAGAGGTATGCAAAGCGCTGATGGATTTAGATGTTCATAAAGCTACAGGTTCTGATGACATATCCCCTCATGTGCTTAAAAAATGTGCAAACACAATATCAGTGGCACTAAGTATCATATTTAAGGAGTCACTGGAGTCGGGGGAGATTCCAAGATGCTGGAAACAAGCAAATGTGATACCTATCTTCAAAAAGGGAAGGAGGGATACGGCTCTGAACTATAGACCAGTTTCCTTGACCAGCATAGTTTGCAAACTTATGGAGAAACTACTAAGGAAACATATCTCTCTTCACTTGGAATCCTTCAACTTTTTGTCAGTGAGGCAACATGGCTTCAGAGAAGGAAGATCAACAGTAACAAACTTATTAGAATTTTATGATGAGGTAAGCCAAATCTTACAGGAAAGAGAGGGCTGGGCAGATTGCATATTCCTAGACTTCCAGAAAGCGTTTGACACTGTTCCACATGGGAGACTTATTAGGAAGCTGCAATCAATGGCTAGAATAGGTGGAAATGTCTTGGAATGGATAAAAACTTACTTAGAAGGAAGGGAACAGAGGGTTAGAGTAAGACACTCAGTGTCTGAATGGAGAAGAGTTAGTAGTGGAGTTCCACAGGGTTCAGTTTTAGGGCCACTTTTGTTCCTTGTATATGTAAATGACCTACCAGAGTCTGTAAATTCATTCATGAATATGTTTGCAGATGATGCAAAGATTGTGAAGAAAGTAAAAAACGAGAACAATGGTAGAGAACTTCAGGAGGATCTAAATAATCTGCATGAGTGGTCAGAAAAGTGGCTAATGAAATTCAACACCTCAAAATGTAAGGTAATGAGAATGGGTACAAGTGCAAGAAGGCCCAAGCTTGACTACTCGGTGGCTGGAGTACAACTTCAAGAGACAGAAAATGAGAGAGATCTAGGAGTAAACATACTGGCAGATTTGTCTCCAGAAATACATATAAATGGCGTAGTAAAGGCAGCATATGCATTCTTATCAAATATAAGGGTAGCCTTCAGGCACATGGACAAGGAAATGTTCAGAAATATTTATGTAACCTATGTGAGGCCAAAACTCGAATATGCAGCCCCCTTTTGGAATCCGCACTTGAAAAAGCACATAGCTAAGCTTGAAAAAGTTCAAAGACATGCCACGAAACTGGTGCCAGAAATACGCAATCTCGGTTATGATGAGAGGCTGAGGGAATTAGACTTGCCATCACTCGAAGCTAGAAGAGAAAGGGGGGATATGGTGACAGTCTTTAAATTCCTACATGGTTATGATAGAGTGGATAGGGATCGATATTTCGATATGGCTGGCTCTAGAACTAGAGGTCATAGTTTGAAGCTTCGTAAGAAAACTTGTTTGCAGGATGTAAGGAAATACTTTTTCAGGGTAAGAGTAGTTGAGAATTGGAAATCGCTAAGCGAGGAGGTAGTTAATGCTATCTCAATCCATAGTTTTAAGGACAGGTATGATAAGTATCACTAAGTCTAAAAATGGAATCGATGAGGAGACGGGAAGATACGAGCTTTGGGCTCTTTCCCGTAAACACAATTAGGTAATCACAATTAGGTAATCACACACTCACGCACACACACACACACACACAAGAGATAAAAAATGAGAGAGATCTACGAGTAAACATACTGGCAGATTTGTCTCCAGATATGCATATATATGTCATAGTAAGGGCAGCATATGCATTCTTAGCAAATGTAAGGATAGCTTTCAGACACTTGTACAAGAAAATGTTCAGAAATATTTATGTAACCTATGTGAGGCCATGATTTAAATATGCAGCTCCCTTTTGGAATCTACACTTGCAAAAGCACGTAGTTAAGCTAGAAATAGGTCAAAGGCAAGCCACGAAACCGGTGCCAAAAATACGCAATTTCAGTTGAGAGAATTAGACTTACCATCACTCAAATCTAAAAGAATGAGGGGAGATATGGTGACGTTTTTTAAATTCCTTCATGGTTATGACAAAGTGGACAGGAATCGATATTTTGATATGACTGGCACTAGAACTAGAGGTCATATTTTGAAGCTTCGAAAGAAAACTTCTTTGCAGGATGGAACGAAGTACTTTTTTTTTTTTTAGTGTAAGAGTAGTTTATAATTGAAATTGGCTAAGCTAGGAGGTAGTTAATGCTAACTCAATCCATAGTTCTAAGGACAAGTATGATAAGTATCACTGAGGACAAAATGGAACCGACCAGGAGACGGGAAGTTACGAACTTGGACTCTTTCCCGTACGCACAATTAGGTAATTACAGTTAGGTAATTACACACACACAGAGATCAACAGTAACTACCTTATTAGAATAATATGATGAGGTAAGCTAGATTTTACAGGAAAGAGAGGGCTAGAAGGAAGTGCATATTCCAAGATTTTCAGAAAACAGTTGATACAGTCTCACAAGAGAGACTTATTAAGAAGCTGCAAGTAATGACGTGAATAGGTGGACTTGCCTTGGAATGGATAAAAAATTACTTAGAAAGCAGGAAACAGGGGGTTAGAGCAAGACAATATCTGAATGGAGAAGGGTTAGTAGTGGGGTTCCATAGCGTTCTGTTTTAAGGCCACTGTCGTTTATGGTATACGTAAATGACCTACCAGAATCAGTAAATTCTTATTTAAATATGTTTGCAGTTGATACAAAGATTATGAAGAAATAAGAGAGGAGAACAATTGTAAAGAAATTCAGGAAGATCTAAGTAGTCTGCATGAGAGGTCAGAAAAGTGGCTAATAAAATTCAATACTTCAAAAAGTAAGTTAATAAGAATAGGTACAAGTGCGGGAGGGCTCAAGCCTGGATACTTAATCGCTGGCGCAGAACTTCAAGAGATGGAGAATGAGAAAGATCTAGGAGTAAACATACTGGCATATTTGTCTCCAGAAATGCATATAACTGGCATAGTTAGGGCATCAGACTCATGGACATAGAAGTGTTCAGAAATATTTATGTAAGCAATGTGAGGCTATAGCTTGAATATGCAGCCCCCTTTTGGTTTCTGAACTTGAAAAAAAGCACATAAATAAAATAGAAAAAGCTCAAAGACATGCCACAAAATTATTGTCAGAAATACGCAATCTCAGTTATAAGGAGAGGCTGAGGGAATTAGACCTACCATCACTCAAAGCTAGAAGAATGAGGAGGGATATGGTGATGGCTTTTGAATTCTTTCATGGTTATGATTAAGTGGGCAGGGATCGATGTTTTTAAATGGCTGGCAGTAGAACTAGAGGTCATACTTTGAAGCTTCATAAGAAAAGTTCTCTGCAGGATTTAAGGGAGTACTTTTTTTAGTGTAAGTGCAGTTGATGATTCGAATTCTCTAAGCGAGGAGGTAGTTAAAGTTATCTCAATTCATAGTTTTAAGGAAAAGTATGATAAGTATCACTGTGTATAAAAATGGAACCGACCAGGAGACGGGGAGTTACGAGCATAAGTCTTTTCTCGGGGCCGTATTAACAATAGGGCCTGGGAAAGCCGGGCTGGGAGCCCTTTGTCCAGGGGATCCATAAACCTGCAGAATGTAAATTCTAATACTATTACATAAAAATAATAATGGTAATGTGAAACTTGCAGCCCATACCACTACATCATAAATCGTGAATGTCTGGTACTTTAATGCACAAGTGACCATCAATAATACTTATTTTTATTATTAATAGTACTAATAAGTACATATGCTTGTATATTTCAGTCTGTGCTATCTTCATGTCTATACATAAATGGTATTAAATATTTGATTTTGAAGAAATACTTTCCCCAGTTTTGCTGCTATGAGAGCTGGAAAGGCTAAGTTTTAGTTGCATAGACTTTTATCTGTGAAGTATTTCATCCAGTACATTTGATTACTGCATTTTTTCCTTATCAGAACTTAGTTCGTTGAAAGAGTTATTTTTATCTAAATATTCTTAGTAAAAATGTTGCTAATTTATGTATGAAAATTGAATGTTGCAGAGAAGATGTTATATTACCTTATATTTTAAGATCTTGTTAGCTGAATTCACAATAAAGAAGAAAAACTACCATTATTAGGATTATTTCCTTAAAAAATTAAAGAGATGGGCAGGATAGGATAGGGTAAGGGGGCCAATCAGGATGAGGTGCCCAAGGCCCTAAGTTGTCTTGATGCAGCCCGGCCTTTTTTCCTTAAGCACAATTGGTAATTACTAATTATGTGTCTTAGACGCGAGTCCCGGTTAGGGGTAAAGTATGATTCATATATATATATATATATATATATATATATATATATATATATATATATATATATATATATATATATATATATATATATATATATATATATATATATATATATACATAATATATATATATATATATATATATATATATATATATATATATATATATATATGTATATATATATATATATATATATATATATATATATATATATATATATATATATATATATATATATATATATATATATATATATATATATATATATATATATATATATATATATACTGTATATATATATATATATATATATATATATATTATATATATATATATATATATATATATATATATATATATATATATATATATATATATATATATATATATATATATATATATATGTGTGTGTGTGTGTGTGTGTGTGATTACCTAATTGTGATTACCTAATTGTGTTTACGGGAAAGAGCCCAAAGCTCGTATCTTCCCGTCTCCTCATCGGTTCCATTTTAGACTTAGTGATACTTATCGTACCTGTCCTTAAAACTATGGATTGAGATAGCATTAACTACCTCCTCGCTTAGCCAATTCCAATTATCAACTACTCTTACAATGAAAAAGTATTTCCTAACATCCTGCAAAGAAGTTTTCTTACGAAGCTTCAAACTGTGACCTCTAGTTCTAGAGCCAGCCATATCGAAATATCGATCCCTATCCACTCTATCGTAACCATGAAGGAATTTAAAGACTGTCACCATATCCCCCCTTTCTCTTCTAGCTTCGAGTGATGGCAAGTCTAATTCCCTCAGCCTCTCATCATAACCGAGATTGCGTATTTCTGGCACCAGTTTCGTGGCATGTCTTTGAACTTTTTCAAGCTTAGCTATGTGCTTTTTCAAGTGCGGATTCCAAAAGGGGGCTGCATATTCGAGTTTTGGCCTCACATAGGTTACATAAATATTTCTGAACATTTCCTTGTCCATGTGCCTGAAGGCTACCCTTACATTTGATAAGAATGCATATGCTGCCCTTACTATGCCATTTATATGTATTTCTGGAGACAAATCTGCCAGTATGTTTATTCCTAGATCTCTCTCATTTTCTGTCTCTTGAAGTTGTACTCCAGCCACCGAGTAGTCAAGCTTGGGCCTTCTTGCACTTGTACCCATTCTCATTACCTTACATTTTGAGGTATTGAATTTCATTAGCCACTTTTCTGACCACTCATGCAGATTATTTAGATCCTCCTGAAGTTCTCTGCCACTGTTCTCGTTTTTTACTTTCTTCATAATCTTTGCATCATCTGCAAACATATTCATGAATGAATTTACAGACTCTGGTAGGTCATTTACATATACAAGGAACAAAAGTGGCCCTAAAACTGAACCCTGTGGAACTCCACTACTAACTCTTCTCCATTCAGACACTGAGTGTCTTACTCTAACCCTCTGTTCCCTTCCTTCTAAGTAAGTTTTTATCCATTCCAAAACATTTCCACCTATTCTAGCCATTGAGTGCAGCTTCCTAATAAGTCTCCCATGTGGAACAGTGTCAAACGCTTTCTGGAAGTCTAGGAATACGCAATCTGCCCAGCCCTCTCTTTTCTGTAAGATTTGGCTTACCTCATCATAAAATTCTAATAAGTTTGTTACTGTTGATCTACCTTCTCTGAAGCCATGTTGCCTCACTGACAAAAAGTTGAAGGATTCCAAGTGAAGAGAGATATGTTTCCTTAGTAGTTTCTCCATAAGTTTGCAAACTATGCTGGTCAAGGAAACTGGCGTATAGTTCAGAGCCGTATCCCTCCTTCCCTTTTTGAAGATAGGTATCACATTTGCTTGTTTCCAGCATCTTAGAATCTCCCCCGACTCCAGTGACTCCTTAAATATGATACTTAGTGCCACTGATATTGTGTTTGCACATTTTTTAAGCACATGAGGGGATATGTCATCAGGACCTGTAGCTTTATTAACATCTATTGCAATCTGAGGGGGTGGGGTATTTTCTACTGTAAATACTGATTGAAACTCCTTGTTCAATTCTTGCAGATCTCTTCATCCGTCTCAGTGATGCTTCCATCCGCTCTCTTTAGCCTTAAAACCTGTCCTTTTACCTTCAGTTTTCCTCTGATAAAGCTGTGGAAAAGCTTTTGATTTTCTGTAGCCTTCCTGGTGATGTCCCTCTCATAGTCTCTCTCTGCCTCTCTCCTTTAACTTAGGTAGTCATTTCTTGCTCTTTTGTAGGTTTGCCAGGCATTTATGTTTTTTCTCCTCCTATACCTTTTCCAGCATTTGTCTTTCCACTCCTTAGCTCTTTTACACCCATTATCGAACCATTTCTCTCTGGCATGAATTACACCTACTTTGGTGACAGGTATGCAGCAATCTACTATCTTCCCATATTGCTCACAAAAGATGTCATACATTTCTTGTACAGATTTGTTGTAAAATAAGGTTCTCCAGTCAATAACTGCAAAAAGCTCATTCATTTTGATGTAATCTCATTTCGGATAGTTCCTCCTCATGTCCTTAGTGCCTCTACTCTCAGGAAGAATATCTTCAATGATATACTCCATCAACAACACACAGTGGTCACTCTTTCCAATTGGTGGTTCATACTCAATTTTTTCAATATCCAACACATTATCTGTGAACACTAGATCAAGTAGTGATGGCTCATCCCCACTCCTGGCCCTTGTTGGTTCCATTACATGTTGGTGTAGGAAATTCCCTTGTACGCAATCTAGGAATCTTGCCCCGAATGAGTCCTCACCACTGTGTGGGTCAAGATTTATCCAATCTATCTCTTTATGATTAAAGTCTCCCATAATCAAAATCCTACATTTTTTTCCCGTGCCATGTTAACAACTGAGTTTATGACTTCAATAGTACCTATATGACTTTCCTCATAAACTTCAAGCCTATTTTGGTTCCTTGGTGTATTGTATACAACAGTTATTATAATGCTCTCTGACCCAGTATTTATGCGAGCAACAAGAAATTCCCTGAACTCACTTTCTATAGCCAAGTTTATTACCTGTTAGCTACTATACAAGGAAATAAACACATTCTACCTGAATGCCACTCTGTTCATATTACAGTTTCTCACAACCTCATTCGTGTCTTCGTTTTCGCATTTAATTCAAATCCTACTCTAATTAGGGATTAACAGTAATCATATAAGCACATTACCATATGTGAAAATATAAATCATATTTTACCCCAACTGGGACTCGAACCTAGATTCGAGTCCTGGTTGGGGTAAAATGTGATGCATGTTTTCACATATGGTAATGTGCTTATTTGATTATTGTTGGTCCTTAATGAGACTGGGATTTAAATTAAATGCGAAAACGAAGCCGCAAGTGAGTTTGGGAGAAACTGTAATATGAACAAAAAGTCATTCAGATAGAATGCTTTCATTCCTAGTATACCAGTTAAGCAGCAAGTTTGGTTTCTCTTTTAGACCTTTTGTGGTGTAGTTGGTAGGGCCTTGGCACAGCAATAATGTATCCTGTTTTCGAGTCCCGATCTGGGTAAAATATGATTCATGTTTACACATATGGTAATGTGGTTATTTGATTACTGTTGGTCCTTAATGTGATTGGTATTTGAATGAAATGTGAAAATGAAGCAACGAGTGAGGTTGGGGAAAACTGTTTTATGAAAAAAAAAGGCATTCAGATAGAAAGCATTCATTCCTAGTATAGCAGTTAAGCTGTAAGGTTGGTTTCTCTTTTAGACTGCCTTTGGTGTAGTTGGTAGCACCTTGACACAGTAATTATGTGTCCTAGGGTCGAGTCCTATTCAGGGTAAAATTGATTCATGTTTTCACATATGCTAATTTGATTATATTATATTGTTGGCTCCTAATGAGATTGGGATTTTAACTAAATGCAAAAACAAAACCAAGAGTGAGGTTGGGAGTACCTGTAATATGAACAAAAAGGCATTCAGATAGAATTCCTAGTATAGCAGTTAAGCTGTGAAGTTGGTTTCTCTTTTAAACCTTCAGTGGTGTAGTTGGTAGCGCATTGGTACAGTAATTATGTGTCCTAGGTTCGAGTCACATTCGGGGTAAAAATGATTCATGTTTTTACATTTGGCAATGTGATTATTTGATTATTGTAGGTTCGTAATGAGATTGGGATTTAAATTAAATGCAAAAACGAAACCACGAATGAGGTTGGAAGAAACTTTAATATGAACAAAAAGGCAATAAGATAGAATGAGTTCATTTCTAGTATTGCAGTTAAGCTGTAAGGTTGGTTTCGCCTTTGAATCTCCTGTGGAGTAGTTGGTAGCGCCTTGATACAGTAATTCTGTGTCCTAGGTTCGAACCCCATTCGGGGTAAAATTGATTCATGTTTTCACATATGGTAAAGTGCTTATTTGATTATTGTTGGCCCCTAATGAGATATGGATTTGAATTAACTGCTAAAACGAAGCCACGAGTGAAGTTGGGAAAAACTTTAATATGGACAAAAAGGCATTCAGATAGAATGAGTTCATTCCTAATATTGCAGTGAAGCTGTAAGGTTAGTTTCTCATTTAGACCCTCTGTAGTGCAGTTGGTAGTGTCTTGGTACAGTAATTATGTGTCCTAGTTTCGAGTCCAAGTTGGGGTAAAAATTATTCATGTTTTCACATTTGGTAATGTGCTTATTTGATTATGGTAGGTCCCTATGAAGTCTGAATTTAAATTATATTCTAAAACGAAGCCACGAGTGAGGTTGGGAGAACCTATAATATGAATAAAAAGGCTTTCAGATAGAATGGATTCATTCTTAGTATAGCGGTTAAGCTGTAAGGTTGGTTTCTCTTTTAGACTGTCTGTGGTGTAGTTGGTAGCACCTTGGCACAGTAATTATGTGTCCTAGGATCGGGTCCCAGTCGGGGTAAAATTGATTCATGCTTTCACATATGCTAATGGGCTTATTTGATTATTGTTGGCCCCTGATAAGATTGGAATTTGAATTAAATGCGAAAACGAAGCCATGAGTTAGGTTGGAAGAAACTGTACTATGAACAAAAAGGCATTCAGACATACTGCGTTCATTCCTAGTATTGCAGTTACACTGTAAGATTGGTTTCTCATTTTGACCTTGAGTGGTGTAGTTGGTAGTGCCTTGGCACAGTAATTATGTGCCCTAGTTTCAAATCCCAGTCGGGGTAAAAATGATTCATATATATATATTATATATATATATATATATATATATATATATAATATTATATATATATATATATATATATATATATATATATATATATATATATTATATATATATATATATATATATATGGTAAGGAAGCTCATCAGTGAAACAACATATAAACAAAATAATGCTATTTTTCTATGTGTTGTGTCGCTGATGGGATTCCTTACCATTTAGTGCATTATGCCAAAAGTTGGTGATTACTCATGCATATATATAAAGAAAAGATACGATGCAACGAGAAATGCAGAAGATCAAGAACAGTATAAAGCGGCGAGAGAGCGGTAGCAGTAGCAAAAGCAGAGTCTACAACATTTTTATGAAGATCTGGACACTAAACATGGACAAAAGAAAGTGTTCAGTATAGCAAAGCAGAATAATAAAGCTGCTAAAGACTTGATACATGTTAAGCAAATTAAAGATGAACAGGGAAGAGTTTTGTGTGAAGAGCAGGATATCAAACAGAGATGGAAGAGCTATTTGGAGACATTGCTAAATGTAGAAATCCCAAGGCAAATTATAGAGTATGGACAGCCAAATGAGGTCGAGGTGGAAGAGATTAGGTTGCAAGAGGAGAAGGAAGCAATTGGAAAAATGCATAACGGGAAAGCAGCTGGACCAGATGAGGTACCTGTTGAGGCTTGGAAAGCACTAGGCAACCTGGGAGTGAAGATCGTGTACGAGATCATTTGCCAAGCATTTGATAGTGAAAAAATGCCAAATGAATGGAGAGAAAGTACCCTGGTACCAATTTACAAAGAGAAGCTTATGAGCCATACTATGAAGATATATGAGAGAGTAATGGACAAAAGATAGAGAGAATGTACGGAAATAACGGAAGCTCAGTTTGGAATTGTGCCAGGAAGAAGTACAACGGATCCCATCTTTGCATTGAGACAGTTAATGGAAAAGTACATAGAGAAATGGAAGGGATTACATCTGGCTTTTATTGAATTGGAAAAAGCTTTCAATCGAGTACCAAGGGAGGAAGTGCGGAAGTGCATGTGGGAGAAGGGAGTGCCAGAAAAGTATGTGAGGCTGTGCCAGGATATGTACAGAGATGCATACACACAAGTGAGGACAGCGGCCGGGGTGACGGACATGTTCCCAGTGACAGTTAGACTACATCAGGGGTCGACATTGAGTCAACACCTTTTCAACCTGTTCATGGATGTGATAGTGAGGAACGTATTGGAGGAGGCCCCATGGACTATGTTATTTGCCGACAACATAGTCTTGGTGGCGGAGACCAGAGAGGAAGTGGAGGAGAAGTTGAACGAGAGGAGGAACGAATTGGAAAGTAAAGGGCGAAAGATAAGCCGGGTCAAAACAAAATACATGCAAATGGGTGAACAAGATGATTACAGTCAATTGTACTTGGCACAGGAGAGGTTAAAAAAGGTGGAGGCTTCCAGGTACTTGGGGTCAAATCTGTCGCAGGATGGTGAACTGGATAGAGAAATAAATGGGAGGATACAAGCAGGATGGAAAAATTGGAAGAAATGCACTGGACTGATATATGATAGAAAGGTTAGTGCAAGAGTGAAAGGCATGATATATCGTGCAGTGGTAAGGCCAGCGATGATATATGGCTCGGAGATGTGGCCTTTTAAGAAAACACAAGAAAGAAAGATGGAAGTGGCAAAGATGAGAATGGTCAGATATATGTTGGGTGTGACGAGGAAGGATAGGATCAGGAACGAGAGAATTAGAGGGACAGCCAAGGTGACACAAGTGGGAAAGAAGATGCAAGAAAGAAGGCTTCAGTGGTATGGACATTGTACGAGGAGAGATGAAGATTGGATTGGTAGAAGGATGATTGAGCTACAGGTGGAGGGAGTGAGAGACGATGGGATGACTGTATACGGGACGACTTGAGAGAGAAGGACCTCAGTGGACAGGAAGCATTGGACAGGAGAGAGTGGAAAAGGCTGATTAGAAACCTCGACCCCATATAGATATGGGAAAAGCGAGAGAAGAAGAAGAAATATATATATATATATATATATATATATATATATATATATATATATATATATATAAATATATATATATATATATATATATATATATATATATATATATATATATATATATATATATATATATATATATATATATATATATATATATATATATATATATATATATATATATATATATATATATATATATATATATATATATATATATATATATATGAAAACATGAATCACATCTTAACCCGACTGTGACTCGAACCTTAGATGCATGATTTTTGTGCTAAGGCGCTACCAGCTACACTACAGAAGGTCTAAAAGAGAAGCCAACCGTACAGCTTAACTGCTATACTAGGAATAAACGTATTCTTCTGAATGTCTTTTTGTTCATATTACAGTTTTTCCCATCCTCACTTGTGGCTTCGATTTCGAATTTAATTCAAATCCCAATGTAAATAGTATCATGAACATTAATCAAATATACACATAAACATATGAAAACATGAATCTATTTTAACCCAACCGCGACTCGAACATAAGACACATAATTACTGTGCCGAGGCGCTACCAACTACACTACAGAAGGTCTAAAAAAAGAAGCCAAACTTACAGCATAGCTGCTATATTAGGAATGGACATATTCTTTCTCAATGCCTTTTTTTTCATATTACAGTATCTCCCAAAATCACTCGTGGCTTCGTTTTCGCATTTAATTCAAATCCCAATCTAAATAGGCATCAACAATAATCAAATAAAAACAATAACATATGTGAAAACATGAATAATATTTTAACCCGACCGGGACTCTACATATCGATCTATCTATCTGTCTTTCTGTCTCTATCTATTTACACATATATCACTCTATATCTTTATTTATATTGTTATTTACCTGCTATCTATCTGTTTATCTATTTGTATTTATTAATGAACCCATATGCAATGATGTGATTATACTAGTAGTTAAAGAGAGAGAGAGAGAGAGAGAGAGAGAGAGAGAGAGAGAGAGAGAGAGAGAGAGAGAGAGAGAGGAGAGAGAGAGAGAGAGAGAGAGAGAGGTTTTATCGAATTCATTCTTTCAACTGCAGTCAGTGAGAACAGTCCTGAGTTGTTGCCGGAGGTGAAGATTTGACCGATAGGGTAAGAAGAAGAATTTGTCATAGGAAATATTTAAATCCTCATCAGAATTTGCTAAGCATATATCAAAATATCACTTATATCTGCCTCTATATATTTATCGACCCGTCTATGTATGCGTGGGTGTTTGTGTGCGTGTGTTTGTGTGCTTTTGTGTTTCTTGCCTATTTGTATTTACCTAATTGTGCTTTCAGGAAAGAACCCCAATGCTCATAATTCCTCATCTCGTGGCCAATTGCATTTTTTCTCACTGACACTTATCTATCCTTAAAACTGCGCATGCATGTAGCATTTACCCCTTCCTCACTTAGCGAATTCCAAATATCAATTGTTCTCACACTAATAATAAATTACTTCCTTTTCATCCTGCAAATGTTTTTACTGAGCTTCAACCTATGACCTCTAGTTTTAGAGCCACCCATATTAAAATATCGCCCCCTGTTCATTCTTCAAAACAATAAAGGACTTAAGAAACAGACACTATATCCCCCCTTTTATTTCTAGCTTCGAATGATGATAAGTCTTACTCCCTGTGTCTTTCATCATAAATAACATTATGTATTACTGTTACTAGCTTTGCAGCATGACTTTGAACTTCCTCCTATTTATAAATGTGCTTTTCTAAGTGTTAATTCCAAAAGGGTGATGCATATTCAAATTTTAGTGTCACAAAAATCACGTAGATATATTTGAATATTTCCTTGTGAATGTGCCTGAAGGCCACCTTTCTGTTAACTAAGAAAGCATATGCCGCCTTTTCTATACCATTAATATGCATTTTGAAAAAAAAAATGTGCCAATACGTGTATCCTTAGATCTCTCTGGTTCTCAGTCTTTTGAAGTTCCATGCTTGATATATCGAGTACCAAAGCTTGAACCTTCGTGCGCTCGTGCCCATTCTCATTACCTTACATTTCAATGTATTGAATGTCATTAACTATTTTTGTGACCACTAATGCAGTCTATTTTAAATCAATTTTCGTCCATTCCAAGACTTTTGGACCTTAGGACATATTTTTTTTTTCTAAACTGCTTTTTGGTCCTGTCCATATCTACGAGTAGCCTTGAATCGTGGATTCATTCTATGAACTGAGAAAGTAATTATTTTTTTCGGGTTTCATTTTCATTTTCACTTCTATTTATTTTCCATTTAGTTCTTTCTGCCTCTGGGGGGGGGGGGGAGCAGAAATACCTAAGTCGGGGTTGTCTGGATTATTTACCCCAGGCAGCCAAATATTGGCAAAGTATACATTCCACAGAGCAGATAATTATGAGCAAGTCGAGACCACTGACTAGAGGTGTAAATTTATAATTCTTATAAAAATTATAATAATAAGTTACGTTCGCATTTAACCAAAAAAAAAGAAGCAAAGAAATTTAAACAATTATTTACTTTAATATCCATTCCTACTCCCAGAAATTGGGCACCTTTAGGCCAATACAAGTTCCATGGACTGCATAGAAGGGTGTGGTGGGCTGCACGTGGTCTGCAAGGTAGTTTACACCCCTAACCTAAGTGATTTTTTTTCTTTATTCAGATAACTGTAAATGGGGACGTGCACATGAGCACTCCCAGTGATACTGCAGTTGTTAAACATTAGAATCTATATTTGGTCAAGTATGAATAACATATTAATAGAATTTGCAATTCATTTTAAATGTTATAGCAAGTAATTAAGAATAAAATAGAGTGTAATAATTGATTGATGGCAGAAGAGCACTCTGCAATTATTAAATTAGAGTAGTATTTTATGGTTTACATGGATTAATGGCAGAAGAGCACTCTCCGATTATTGAATAAGAGTAATATTTATAACAATAATTTTCAACAGTCCTTGTTGAGTGCTATCATTTAAGTTAAAGCTCCACTTTACCACAAAACTACTGCAGACAATTTGAAGCAGATATAGAATAACGATTTTCAGGTTAAAGTAATAAGCTGGTACATATACAGGCATGTACATACACCTATAAATAAATTCATATGAAGCATAAATCTTGACCCACACAGTGGTGAGGACTCATTCGGGGCAAGATTCCTAGATTGCGTACAAGGGAATTTCCTACACCAACATGTAATGGAACCAACAAGGGCCAGGGGTGGGGATGAGCCATCACTACTTGATCTAGTGTTCACAGATAATGTGTTGGATATTGAAAAAATTGAGTATGAACCACCAATTGGAAAGAGTGATCACTGTGTGTTGTTGATGGAGTATATCATTGAAGATATTCTTCCTGAGAGTAGAGGCACTGAGGAGATGAGGAGGAACTATCCGAAAGGAGATTGAATCAAATTGAATGAGCTTTTTGCAGTTATTGACTGGAGAACCTTATTTTGCAACAAATCTGTACAAGAAATGTATGACATATTTTGTGAGAAATATGTGAAGATAGTAGATTGCTGCATACCTGTCACTAAAGTAGGTGTAATTCATGCCAGAGAGAAATGGTTCGATAATGGGTGTAAAAGAGCTAAGGAGTGGAGAGACAAATGCTGGAAAAGGTATAGGAGGAGAAACAACATAAATGCCTGGCAAACCTACAAAAGAGCAAGGAATGACTACCTAAGTAAAAGGAGAGAGGCAGAGAGAGACTATGAGAGGGACATCACCAGGAAGGCTAAAGAAAATCCAAAGCTTTTCCACAGCTTTATCAGAGGAAAACTGAAGGTAAAAGAACAGGTTTTAAGGCTAAAGAGAGCGGATGGAAGCATCACTGAGATGGATGAAGAGATCTGCAAAGAATTGAACAAGGAGTTTCAGTCAGTATTTACAGTAGAAAATACCCCACCCCCTCAGATTGCAATGATAGAAGCTCTGGGGCCGGTATTAGAGAACATAAACCTTACAGCCACAGAGGTATGCAAAGCGCTGATGGATTTAGATGTTCATAAAGCTACAGGTCCTGATGACATATCCCCTCATGTGCTTAAAAAATGCGCAAACACAATATCAGTGGCACTAAGTATCATATTTAAGGAGTCACTGGAGTCGGGGGAGATTCCAAGATGCTGGAAACAAGCAAATGTGATACCTATCTTCAAAAAGGGAAGGAGGGATACGGCTCTGAACTATAGACCAGTTTCTTTGACCAGCATAGTTTGCAAACTTATGGAGAAACTACTAAGGAAACATATCTCTCTTCACTTGGAATCCTTCAACTTTTTGTCAGTGAGGCAACATGGCTTCAGAGAAGGTAGATCAACAGTAACAAACTTATTAGAATTTTGTGATGAGGTAAGCCAAATCTTACAGGAAAGAGAGGGCTGGGCAGATTGCATATTCCTAGACTTATGGAAAGCGTTTGACACTGTTCCATATGGGAGACTTATTAGGAAGCTGGAATCAATGGCTAGAATAGGTGGAAATGTTTTGGAATGGATAAAAACTTACTTAGAAGGAAGGGAACAGAGGGTTGGAGTAAGACACTCAGTGTCTGAATGGAGAAGAGTTAGTAGTGGAGTTCCACAGGGTTCAGTTTTAGGGCCACTTTTGTTCCTTGTATATGTAAATGACCTACCAGAGTCTGTAAATTCATTCATGAATATGTTTGCAGATGATGCAAAGATTGTGAAGAAAGTAAAAAACGAGAACAATGGTAGAGAACTTCAGGAGGATCTAAATAATCTGCATGAGTGGTCAGAAAAGTGGCTAATGAAATTCAATACTTCAAAATGTAAGGTAATGAGAATGGGTATAAGTGCAAGAAGGCCCAAGCTTGACTACTCGGTGGCTGGAGTACAACTTCAAGAGACAGAAAATGAGAGAGATCTAGGAGTAAACATACTGGCAGATTTGTCTCCAGAAATACATATAAATGGCATAGTAAGGGCAGCATATGCATTCTTATCAAATGTAAGGGTAGCCTTAAGGCACATGGACAAGGAAATGTTCAGAAATATTTATGTAACCTATGTGAGGCCAAAACTCGAATATGCAGCCCCCTTTTGGAATCCGCACTTGAAAAAGCACATAGCTAAGCTTGAAAAAGTTCAAAGACATGCCACGAAACTGGTGCTAGAAATACGCAATCTCAGTTATGATGAGAGGCTGAAGGAATTAGACTTACCATCAATCGAAGCTAGAAGAGTGAGGGGGGATATGGTGACAGTCTTTAAATTCCTTCATGGTTATGATAGAGTGGATAGGGATCGATATTTTGATATGGCTGGCTCTAGAACTAGAGGTCATAGTTTGAAGCTTCGTAAGAAAACTTCTTTGCAGGATGTAAGGAAATACTTTTTCAGTGTAAGAGTAGTTGATAATTGGAATTGGCTAAGCGAGGAGGTAGTTAATGCTATCTCAATGAATAGTTTTAAGGACAGGTATGATAAGTATCACTAAGTATAAAATGGAACCGATCAGGAGACGGGAAGATACGAGCTTTGGGCTCTTTCCCGTAAACACAATTAGGTAATCACATATATATATATATATATATATATATATATATATATATATATATATATATATATATATATATATATATATATATCTATATATATATATATATATATATATATATATATATATATATATATATATATATATATATATATATATATATATATATATATATATATATATATATATATATATATATATATATATATATATATATATATATATATATATATATATATATTACCAAACAAGCACATTACATATGTGAAAACATGAATAATTTTTTACCCCGACTGGGACTCGAACCTAGGTCTTATGATTACTAAGTCCAGGCGCTACCACTACACCACAGAAGGTTAAAAGGAATCCAGCCTTATAGCTTATATCTGCTATACTTAGGA